>CM030174.1:32644002-32694002 GCA_017639675.1 Aplochiton taeniatus | reverse complement strand
CAGGAAAACGTTACAGCAAAGAGCCATGCTTCAGGAGATCTTCAGGAAAACGTTACAGCAAAGAGCCATGCTAGAGGGAGATCTTCAGGAAAACGTTAGGTGTAACGTTGACGTAAACGGAGGATTGTGCTCGTTCAGAGACACGAAAACGACGTTTTATCTTTTGTTTTTATTTTAAGCTGCGTCATGGCTAAACAGACATTCTGCTGTTTGAGGTGAAAAGGTGTGGCGTTAAGCTTAGCACGGATCGTTCTCGTACATTTGTCAAGTCTAGCTGACAACCTCTTCCTCCGTCTTGTCAAAGGATCGTATTCTCAGGCTCAGAGAGATATATGATGGACCTTGTCATCCATCCCACTCTCCAACAGTCTGAACCCTCTCTTCCCTTGTGACTTTAACATGACCTCCCCTAGCAAAGTCTATTTAACATGACCTTTAACCTTCCCTGGCAAAGTCTATTTAACATGACCTAGCAAAGTCTATTTAACATGACCTTTAACCTCCCCTAGCAAAGTCTACTTAACACGACCTCCCCTAGCAAAGTCTATGAGGAAAGGAGATGAGAGGTGGAAACCGTCTGTTGGAAAACTCAACGTCAGCCTCTGCCTCCCTTTCAACAATCTCTCTCTCTCTCTCTCTCTCTCTCTCTCTCTCTCTCTCTCTCCCTCTCTATCCATCTCCTGCTCTCTCTCTCACTCAGTTTCTGCTGTCTCCCAATCAGAATCTTTCACTCTCATGTGTACAGAAAGTAAACAGGAGACATGGAAGTGGGCTAGTGAGTTGGAATGGGACACGGCCCATGGAAGGGATTTAGTGTGTTGGAATGGGACACAGCCCTCAGCAGGAGACACATCAAAAGGCTGCTTGGCTCGCTGAGGAGAAAACCTCTGATTTATTACACACTCACATTAGATCCCCTACTTCCCCTTCTAACCTCTCCCACTGGGTCGGCGATCGCGTGTGTGTGTGTGTGTATGGAGTGTGTGTGTGTGTGTGTGTGTGTGTGTGTGTGTGTGGACAGACAGACAGACAGACAGACAGACAGACAGACAGACAGACAGACAGACAGACAGACAGACAGACAGACAGACAGACAAGTTGACAGGTAAACGGGCATACAGAGGCAGATCGATGTCTTTTTCCCACAACCCCTTTGTGTCTGCCCTCTGACCTTTGCCCTCTGTGTGACCCCAGATGATCACCAGTACGGGCGATACGGGAAGACCCGCGCAGAGGAGGACGCCAAGCGCTACCAGAGAGAGAAAGAGGAGCTGGAGCGAGAGAGAGACGGCATCCGGAACGCCTTGGTCACCCTCCGACAGGAGAAGAGGGAGGTGAAGGAGGAGGCAAAGACAGCCACTGGTGAGAGAGAGAGAGAGAGAGAGAGAGAGAGAGAGAGAGAGAGAGAGAGAGAGAGAGAGAGAGAGAGAGAGAGAGAGAGAGAGAGAGGGAGGGAGGGTCCAAAATGAGATACAAATTGACAGACATCTGAATGTCTTTTTTTCAAAAGTTTAGGATTTAACCCTTTCTAAGACTTAGACATCTTTATGGTGTTTTAGCACAGAGAATTTTTAGGTTTATATTTATGTTTTAGTTCATGTGTATATGACATTACATGAGGTCTTGTTTCATGTTAACTGTCTAGCAGTCACACAAGGCAAAATGTCAACCGTAAAATATTAAGCCATTTCAGTCTGTCAATCAGCCCACAATATCCATCTTTATTTATTGTGAATTACAACCAAAAACAATAATTACATTTCAATAAATAAACACATTATACTGTAATATACATACAAAATTACAACATAGAAGAAATGTAGAAAATGTAATTAAAAATAGAAATAGAAACATATACATATAACTGTAAACATATTTAGCTCTGGATGTTGTGTTTGTTTGTGGAGCAGCGCAGCGAAGGCCCTTGTTGAGCGAGCGCTTGGCCCGGCTCGAGGACTCGTGTCGGGGCAAGGAGGCAGAGCGAGTAGACCTGGAGCTCCAGCTCACCCAGGTCAAAGAGAACCTCAGTAAGAGTCTGGCAGGAGGCGTGCTGGGGGCGCCCCAGGAGGGCAAACCTCACGTCAAGGTACGCCACACACACACACACACATAACCACATACACACACACACACACACAAACACACACACAGACACATACCATAAAGGTACAGACTCAGACTTCATCAACACTAAAATACAAATGAATAATTGTCTGATAATCAAAGGAACCCTATTGATGCTGACTTATCTCTCAAATACAATACAAAAAATCAACTATTAGTAAGCTCAAAACCCATAAAGTATCTCTCTCTCTCTCTCTCTCTCTCTCTCTCTCTCTCTCTCTCTCTCTCTCTCTCTCTCTCTCTCTCTCTCTCTCTCTCTCTCTCTCTCTCTCTCCTGTAGGCGGCCTGCAGTAGGAGTCAGAATGTCTACTGGGAGTCTGGGCCAGTCCACTGTGCCTCTGAGTCCCGTAAGAGAACAGCGCCGCCCGGCTATGCCTCCTCCAACAGGACAGTCATGCAGAAAGCCAAGGTAACGACGGGACCACACACACACACACACACACACACACACACACACAGTCTACACTCACTCTCTCTCTCTCTCACACACACACACACACACACACACACACACACACACACAGTCCTCTACACTCACTCTCTCACACACACACACACACACACACACACACACACACACACACACACACACACACACAGTCATACACACACACACACACACACACACACACACACACACACACACTCAGCTGGAGTCTCTCCCACAGCTGTCGTAGTCAATTTGTCTGGGCCTCAGACAGAGAGACTCAGTGGGTTTGATAGCATCCCAGCAGCACAGCATAATGTGCTCTCCACATCCGCCCAGCAGGCCCTCTGAACACAGAATGGACTCACACAGCGGAAAGGCTAATCAGCACAGAGAGCTGTGTGTGTGGTGTGTGGTGTGTGGTGTGTTTGTGTATGTGTGTGTGTGTGTGTGCGTGTGCGTGTGTGTGTGTGTGTGTGTGTGTGTGTGTGTGTGTGTGTGTGTTAGCTCCCCTCCGTAATGAAAAAGAGTACTCTCACAGCGAAGAGGCTAACATTTAGCCTTTCATTGCGGAAGTTGTCCATCATTTCCCATTCCTGGATTGTTGTCAGTTATGTGCATAGCTAATAATAGGGTTGAATTGAACATTCAACATGTGTTTGTGTTTTTGTTTTTCAACAGGAATGGGAATCGAAAAAAGACACCTAATGTGAATTTTAGCGTCCTAGTTGGAAGGTGGAAGAATAAATAACAACATAAGAAACGGTTCCATTGACTTGGGAAAGAATCCTCTCTTCTCCTCACATCTCCTCTGAGAATCCTGTTGACTGTTGGAATGTACATGCATGCAATACAGAAAATAGACCACAAGAGGGCGGTAGAAGAGCTGGCCATATATTCCAGCTGGATTCTGTGTTGAGAATGGAGGTGACAGCGTTTACCTGCTAGAAGTTGGGGATTAACACAAGGGAAGAATGGATGAGAGAGAGGGAGAGGGAGAGGGAGAGAGACAGAGACAGAGACAGAGACAGAGACAGAGACAGAGACAGAGACAGAGACAGAGACAGAGACAGAGACAGAGACAGAGACAGAGACAGAGACAGAGACAGAGACAGAGACAGAGACAGAGACAGAGACAGAGACAGATGCCGGGACTACGTTTTATAAGATGATACGTTGATGTATGATTTAAGTTGGTACAAAATGTACAAGTATTAAAATATATAACTGTTGTTTGTATCAGAAATGTACGTAAGATACAATTGTATGTAAAAATGTGTTTGTGACTAGAAGACAGATATGATCAAGTCTAATTTCTGTGGTGTCCGTTCCATAGATATTACAATTATTCAGATTGTACTCCCCTCTGTGTACATAGAAATCAATGACTACTGTTTTTGTAAATATTTTATAATGTACAATGACTTCCCTCTTAGACTCTAACCAAACGTTCCAATGACTGGAGAGTTTTGGTTATGGCACAAATCATTCATTGCTGTTGGATGAAAACTTGCCAATCAACTCAAGCTTTGCCATATTCTTTTTATTTTTTTGTTATTTTATGTTGATGTTATTAGTTTAACATATTTAACTTACAGAACAGTCTGTGCCAACTGCCTTCTATAACTGAAGTTGAAGTTTTTTCGACCCATAATTGGCCATTTCACATAGGAATCTCACTTTTATATATATATATATATATATATATATATATATATACTGTATAAAAAAAGATGAAATTATCCCTGAAAAGAGTTTGATGAAGCAAGGTTTGACTATCCCACAGCAGTCCATGGTGCAGTTTGTTCTGTATGTTCATTATGTTCAGTATGTTCCATAAGTTCTGTGCGGTCAGAATGTTCAATATGTTTCGTATGATCAGAATGTTCAGTATGTTCAATATGTTCAGTACGTTCAGTACGTTCAGTATGTTCTATATGTTCAGTACGTTCAGTATGTTCTATATGTTCTGTGTGTTCAGTGTGTTCGGTTCCCTCTCTAACCAGGAGCAGTAAGCAGCCACAGCGCAGCGCCCGGGATTATGAATGTGTTCAGAATGTTCTGTATGTTCTATATGTTCTATATGTTCTGTGTGTTCAGTGTGTTCTATATGTTCTGTGTGCTCAGTGTGTTCTATATGTGTTCTATATGTTCTGTGTGTTCAGTGTGTTCTATATGTTCAGTATGTTCTGTGTGTTCAGTGTGTTCTGTTCCCTCTCTAACCAGGATGGGTCATGTTGAGTCCTGGGATTGACCTTCTGCACTTTATTGTTGATGTTTTATTTTGTAATAAGAGAATAATAAATGTCCAATGTTACGTGTCATTGCTTTATGAATCAGCCCCAAAACAACACTAAAGTCTTTGGGAAATTACAAATGGCCTATAATAATCCCAATGAATAATCAGTTTTCACTTTATGAATCAACCGAAAAACAACACACTATAGATTATGTGAAAAAAAAGAGAATCTTAAAATGTTCACCATGAATAATCCCAAAATCTTTATTGTTTAAATTTCATATGACAAACTAAGAACAGTTTAATATGTAGACATTGATATCAGTCATATGTACAGTATATGAAGAAAATCTATTGACTATAAATGTACACAACTAAAGAAATCACTTTGTACAAGTATCAAGGCAATTAAGCTTCTAGTAGTACAACAGACTAGTGTTTGTGTGTATGTGTGTGTGTGCGTGTGTGTGTGTGTGTGTGTGTGCATGCATGTGTGTGTGTGTGTGTGTGTGTGTGTGTGTGTGTGCGTGCGCCTGATCACAGGGCAGTTTTGTCAGTAATTCTATCAAAGCTTTTTTTTGCGGCTTGAAAAGTGTGCTTGTGAAATCAGTTGACCGGCACACAAGATGAAAAAGCGTTCTGAAAAACAGTCTTCTAACACGTAAGAAACGCACGTTTTCTGTCATACGTTTTTATAAATACGATTACATTGAAATGTAACAAGTGACAAACTTATTTAAAGAACACCCTCTCCCTAAATATCAAGAGCTGTTCACACAGTGGCACTTCTATTACAAATGGAACATCATGAGTGACAGAGAGACACTTAGAAGTGGGGCTGATGAAGGCCTGATTCCAAAAGGACGCGTGTAATCTTCTTGCTTGCTGACATAAGCTAGCGGGTTTTAGTGTTGGAACCAGCCCCTAGATGTGGCTGTCTAGCCTCTGTGTTTAGGATCTAAAGGTTTCAGTTTGGAACCAGTTTTCTTGGTAGTGTGGTGGTAAAAGCTAGGTTTTAGTGTTGGACCCAGTCCTTAGATATGGAGATAGCACTGGCTGTCTAGCCTCAGTGGTTTGTGTTTAGGATCTAAAGGTTTTAGTTTGGAACCAGTCTTCTTGGAGGTGTGGTGGTAATAAGCTACGTTTTAGTGTTGGAACCAGTCCCGTTGGTAGTGTGGTGGTAATAAGCTACGTTTTAGTGTTGGAACCAGTCCCGTTGGTAGTGTGGTGGTAATAAGCTACGTTTTAGTGTTGGAACCAGTCCCGTTGGTAGTGTGGTGGTAATAAGCTACGTTTTAGTGTTGGAACCAGTCCCGTTGGTAGTGTGGTGGTAATAAGCTACGTTTTAGTGTTGGAACCAGTCCCGTTGGTAGTGTGGTGGTAATAAGCTACATTTTAGTGTTGGAACCCGGCCCTTTACAGGAAGAGGTAATACAGCCAGTAGAGGATATTGACGAAGAGGAAGGCGAGGGGGAAGAGGGTCCGGGCATGTCGGTCGATGTTGTGGGGGTTCTCCACGCTGAATACGTGAGCGGCCCGGCGGGAAGCCTTCTTCACCGACGACAGGCCACTCCCCCCACACAGCCGCCTCTGCTTAGGCCCCTCCTCGCTCGCCATCGATTGGTCGACGGCCTCCTCCGGGGAGGGGCTTATCTCCACCGGACGATTCGGTTGGCTGGTGCCCACCAATGGCATGGAGCCGTTGCCGTTGGAGCTGTGGAACTCTCGCAAGAGATCCTGACGTCAGAGAGAGAGAGAAAGAGAGAGAGTAGAGTGAGATAGATAGATAGATAGATAGATAGATAGATAGATAGATAGATAGATAGATAGATAGATAGATAGATAGATAGATAGATAGATAGATAGATAGATAGATAGATAGATAGATAGATAGATAGATAGATAGATAGATAGACAGAGAGAGAGAGAGAGAGAGAGAGAGAGAGAGAGAGAGAGAGAGAGAGAGAGACAGATAGAGAGAGAGAGAGAGAGAGAGAGGGGTATTAGGAGAAGAATTAAATAGATGGAGTAGGGGGAAAGAGAGGTAGAGAAGGAGAAAGAGAGACAGGGAAAGAGAGAAAGTGAGGGAGTTTTAGAGCGAGCAGGAGAGAGACATGATAACAGGGAAAACAAGAACACAAACTAAATGTTCCCCTAATTGACATACAACTACGGTCGGATGACTCTACAGTGCTCTGTGTTTGACTAGTCGGGTCTGGATCGACTCACTCTGTGCACGTCCTCTAAGGTCTGGTGCTGCATGGTGCAGAAGTGGGCGCAGGCGTACTCCAGCAGCGCCCCGAAGATGAAGGTGAAACAGATGCCCAGGTACACGTCGATGGCCTTGATGAAGCAGTTGGCATTGGGCAGGGACGTCCGGGCGCCCATCATCAGCGTCGTCATGGTGAGCACCGTGGTTACCCCTGAGATAAGGAAAACAGAACCACAGGAATACAAAAAAATAAAAAAGGGGGTTCCTATTTAGGTGTACTAGCTTCTTTGAAAAATATGTAAATGTGTAAAATATTATTATTATAAGCTCATGTTCGACGCAATACCATCTCATTATCTTTTAGTTAACCTTTAACATAGATTTTTTGCATATTATACATTTTACCCTTGAGTTAAAAACAAAACTCAACAGATTCCTCAGAGACACTTGAAATAGATGACTATCAAGGTTAGTAAAATGTATTACAATTATAGTCTAATGTATAAAAAAAGAACATTCTGTCATGGCTAGACAATGTAAAGGAAATTGATCTGATGTCTCTATATTAACTATAGCAGTGTTTTTAGGATGAGGGGCGGGTCAGTGGTAATGTGGGTCAATGAAACTGACCAATGCAGGGTCCACACACACACACACACACACACACACACACACACACACACACACACAGCGGGACGGTGGTACTGACCAATGCAGGTCCTGGCGGGGACAGAGGACTGGCTGATCCAGAAGGAGACCCAGGACAGAACCACCAGCAGGGTGGAGGGGACGTACGTCTCCAGGATGAAGAAGAGGACATTCCGACGCAGGGCGAAGTGGAGGACCAGCTTAGGGTACAGACCTGCAGATACAGACACAGAGGTCTGGTAGAGTTAGGGTCAGGGTTAGTGTTCGAGGGTTAGGGTTAGGGTTAAAGGTTAAAGGTTACCTGTCTCATAGATGGCTGTAGACACTGTGGTGTAGTAGGTCTCCACACTGTACTGGGTTAGGGTTAGGGTTAGGGTTAAAGGTTACCTGTCTCATAGATGGCTGTAGACACTGTGGTGTAGTAGGTCTCCACACTGTACTGGGTTAGGGTTAGGGTTAAAGGTTATAGGTTACCTGTCTCATAGATGGCTGTAGACACTGTAGTGTAGTAGGTCTCCACACTGTACTGGGCCAGTCTCAGGGTGTCCAGGCCTTTCACCGAGTCGTTTCCTCGGGTCCAGTAGAACACCACGTCCTGTAGGTTGTAACCCCCTGTGGAGACACACACACGCACAGACAGACAGACAGCGCACGCACGCACGCACGCACGCACGCACGCACGCACGCACGCACACAGACAGACAAACAGACAGACAGACAGACAGACAGACAGACAGACAGACAGACAGATAGAGCGATAGACTCACGCACACACACACACACACACACACACGTGGACATCAACACACACAGTTTGTTTGTGTGTATGTTTTGATTTCCTGAGGAATTAACCAGTCTGCTCGATTAAAAACTCACTGTTTTGGAGCAGAGGATGTCGATGATGATGATGATGATGAGGATGATGAGGATGATGTTCACAATGATGATGATGATGACGGTGAAGATGGTCGAGTGGTTGTACACACTGCTCTTCCTCTATGGATGATGATGACGATGATGATGAGGATGGCGGTGTGGGTCTACTCACAGCTCTCCAGCTGCAGAGTGAACACCTGTCTGTCCATGGTGAAGATGAAGAGGAGGAAGATGAAGATGACGATGATGAGGATGGCGGTGTGGGTCTACTCACAGCTCTCCAGCTGCAGAGTGCACACCTGTCTGTCCATGGTGAAGATGAAGAGGAGGAAGATGAAGATGACGATGATGAGGATGGCGGTGTGGGTCTACTCACAGCTCTCCAGCTGCAGAGTGCACACCTGTCTGTCCATGGTGAAGATGAAGAGGAGGAAGATGAAGATGACGATGATGAGGATGGCGGTGTGGGTCTACTCACAGCTCTCCAGCTGCAGAGTGCACACCTGTCTGTCCATGGGGTACTTGGTCAGGTCCATGTTACAGGCGATGGTGGCCGTGATGCTGGAGGTGAGAAAAACACAAACGCACCACTAGATGGCGTAACCACCTCCCTCGGGACACACACACGTTAACTGAAACTCTCTGAAATCATTCACATTTTCTCCCAAAAATCTCCCCACTCTTAATAAGTTATTATCTTCCAAATGAGGTCGCCGTATAATAATCAGGCTTATAGATTTGACTCGCTTTTTTTTCTTTCTTTTTCTGCGATTAGGAGGAGGATACCGGAGGGGGTGGTGGTAGTTGTAGTTCTGTTTTACCGCAGAGCGTAGAGAACGGTCCCGTTGCTGAAGATCCGGATGAGGCGGTTCTCCACCGTCACGTCATGCAGGAAGGAGCGCTTGGAGTCGGGGATGAAGGTGTCCGGGATCCACAGCAGGGAGACCAGCCGGCCGTCCACGCTCACACTCTCGTTGCCGGGGAACACCAGGCGGGAATCCCGCCAGCGTTGCCGGAGGAAGATGGTGGCCGTGTAGTCCTGGAGACGGAGAGGGGGAGATAGCTGTTTTGTTGTTTTATAATCATGTTTCACCACTTTTAATCATATTTTAGTCTGTATTCTTTGTAATGTAAAGCACATTGAGCTGCACTTATGAAATGTGTCGCTCACTTCTGTCATCTTTATCGTTCAGGACATAGTGCTACCACGTGTGGGAAACAGCTCACCATGTTGATTTCTGAGATGGCGTCAATGCTGGCGATGTCCAGACTCATCCCAATCTCCACAGGACCCTCTGTTAACGGTAAGTGAGACAGACAGGCATACAGACAGGGCGACAGGGAGACAGACAGACAGACAGAAAGAAAGGCAGTCAGACAGACAAGGAGAGAGACAGACAGGGAGACAGGCAGACAGACAGACAGACAGACAGACAGACAGACAGACAGACAGACAGACAAGGAGAGAGACAGACAGGGAGACAGGCAGACAGACAGACAGACAGACAGACAGACAGACAGACAGACAGACAGACAGACAGACAGACAGACAGACAGACAGTCAGAAAGACAGGGAGACAGATAGGCAGACAGGCAAGGAGGCAGACCACATTTTAAAGAAAAGTGCTCTTCAAATGAACATGATATGTTTTCCTTCACCATTGAAGTTGGGTCTCAGGTAGCGGTTGTAGCCCTTCATCAGTCTCTGGATGGTGGGCTGCAGCTGGGAGTCGTTCCTATCACTCCACGAGTAACCCGGAAACATGGAAACACTGAGAGAAAAAACGCGTCCTTTATTGAAGTTTTATTTTCTAGGTTCTAGTTTATTTTAAGCTTATTTGATGACACTACAGTTGCCGTTGTCATTGATTCCGTAGGCTACATTCCGTGGTATTCCATTTGAGTCTATTGACCCTTGATCCCTCACCTCAGTGCCATGGTCAGGCACAGCGTCAGCAGGGTCAGAGGTTGGACAGGCATCCTGGGGGTCAGAGTTCAGCAGCTGGTCAGAGGTCAAAGGATGGACAGGAAGACAGACGTTACCGACGGTCCGATGTTGGACGCAGTTTGTAATATTTGATCTCACATCGTTGTGTCCAGATAGAATGCTTTCGTCATTTTATATATCCAGATATATGTACGCCTACTATTAGTTAAGCACCGTTACCATTTTTTTTCCCGAATTGTTTATCGATCAGTGGCCATTTTATAATATTTGCGTTACAGGCTCTTTTGACCTCTGCTGAGATGCACAGAGAAATAACTAGGACCAGGTCTTGTCTTAGAAATTCTCTGTACCACCTAACTATAGCCATGCTAGCTATAGCCATGCTAGCTATGGTCATGCTAACTGCAGCCATGCTAACTATAACCAAGCAAGCTATAGCCGCCACGGCACAAACATATCGTTGCAGGTGCTCATATTAACAGTTCAGTTCGGTGGAGTTGGGTCTAAAATAATGCCTCTACCCGTACCATGCACCAACTTAACCAGCAGATGGCAGCACTAGACCAAGCAGGTCATTTCTCACACGATCACAAAGCAACCTGCAATCATATACAGCACTACTTCTAAATGTGATGGACAGCAACACCATCCACCGCCTGGGATCAATCTCCAATGCAAGTGTCTTTTATTAATCCTGGATACTGAGTTAACTCACATTTATCTACGCTCTCGTTTTTCTCTCACATACCAACACCTATTTTGCACCCAACATGTGAGAGATATATAGAGTGAATGTGTGTGTGTGTGTGTGTGTGTGTGTGTGTGTGTGTGTGAGTGTGTGTGTGTGTCAATAGGTCTGGCCCCCCTGCTGTTATGTTAGGCTCATTATCAACCCTCCTACGCAGATGCACAAGTGAATACACACACACACACACACAGACACACACACTCCTGCCAAAATACTCTCTCTCTGTTTTCTAGCCACCTTCTTTTTTCATCTCTCTCTCTCTCTCTCTCTCTTTCTTTCTTTCTTTCTTTCTTTCTTTCTTTCTTTCTTTCTTTCTCACTTTCTCTCTCTCTCTCTCTCTCTCTCTCTCTCTCTCTCTCTCTCTCTCTCTCTCTCTCTCTCTCTCTCTCTCTGTCTCTGAGATTTCCATCTCATCATTAGTTCTCTGCCGTCTCCCTGAGCAGTATTCCAACACCCAGCCTCCTCAGTCACCGACGGCAACCCTCTGCCTGCCTGAGCCCCCCCCCCCCCCCCCCCCGCCCCCCAACCCCCCCCCCCCCCCAGCCCCGTACCTAGTGCCGCCACCAGAGACCAGACCATGCCTTTTGTCTTGCTGGGTGTGCCGCCTCAGCACCTTCATGCATTATTCAAACCTTTTCACCCATGCAGCCATTACAGACCGTGTATCCCAGCACACGCAGCCTTCATCTTGCCTGGCTGAGAAAAGAGAAAAGGCTCTACCTGTTGATCCACAGAGTGCTTCTCATTATTATACATATTGTAATTATATTATATAAATATTATTATTTTCTATAATCAAAACATAAAACACTTGGGTAAACGAGTAACCACGTGGGTTGTATTATATATACATATATATATATATAATATACCCAGCTAAGAAACTCTCATCCTTTTCTGTCGCCGTTGTTTCTTTGGTGTGTTTGAACTAAACACCCGCTAACCTGACGTCTCCTCTCTCCCTCACTTTCTCTCTTTTCCTGTCTCTCTTTCTCCTTCTCTACCTCTCTTTCCCCCTGCATCTATTTAATTCTTCTCCCAGTACCCCCCTCTCTCTCTCTCTCTCTCTCTCTCTCTCTCTCTCTCTGTCTCCTCTCTGTGTCCCCCTCTGTCTCCTCTGTCTCCTCTCTCTCTCTCTCTCTCTCTCTCTCTCTCTCTCTCTCTCTCTCTTTCTCTCTCTTTCTCTCTCTGTCTCCTCTCTGTCTCCCCCTCTGTCTCCTCTGTCTCCCCTCTCTTCCTCTCTCTCTCTCTCTCTCTCTCTCTCTCTCTCTCTCTCTCTCTCTCTCTCTCTCTCTCTCTCTCTCTCTCTCTCTCTTTCTCTCTCTCTTTCTCTCCCATTCTTTCTTTTCCCTTACCTCTTTGTGTTAGCTAGGTTGTCCACTCCTCCTTTGGTCCTGTTGACTGTCCTTTCTTCTGTTCGCTCCTACGTCATATTCATTCCTCTTCCTCTTAGACGTGTCTCCCTGGGTCCTTCCTCTTCCTCCTGGACGCGTCTCCCTGGCTCCCTGGTACCCTTGTCCGGCTCCCTGTCTCCCTGGCTCCCTGGTACCCTTGTCTGGCTCTCTGGCTCCCTGGTACTCTCCTCTCGATAGAAAGAGCTTTTTCCGTTTGCTTTTTTATTTATGTGGACTTAATCCCACTCTTTTTCCCCTCAGCCGACGATAAATCACTGTCACTTGCTATTTCGCCACGGAGAGTGTGTGTGTGTGTGCGTGCGTGTGTGTGTGTGTGTGTGTGTGTAGGATGGTGACCGCTCTGTTAGAGAGAGAATGAGGGTGTGTGTGTGTTGGAATGTGGCGTCAGAAAGTCTGTGTGTCTCTCTTCACGCTGCGTGAAAATCGACTGAGCTCTACTCTCCTCCTTTCCCCTCTCTCCCTCTCTTTCTCTCCCTCTCTTTTCTATTCTTTCCTCTTTCTCGTTTTTTCCTCCTCTCCCACCCCCCCCCCCCCCCCCCTCTCTCTCTCTCTCTCTCTCTCTCTCTCTCTCTCTCTCTCTCTCTCTCTCTCTCTCTCTCTCTTTCTCTCTCTCTCTCTCTCTCTCTCTCTCTCTCTCTCTCTCTCTCTCTCTCTCTCTCTCTCTCTCTCTCTCTCTCTCACACTCTCTCTTCTCTCTCACCCATTCACTCTTCATGTGTCCAACTCTCTTTTTCTCTCTCACCTCTCTATCTCTCTATCCATCACTTCATCATTCTCTCGCTCTATCGCTATCTCTCTCACTTCATCATTCTCTCGCTCTATCGCTATCTCTCTCTGTTCTGTTGTTTCTGTCTCTTTTCCTCTTCATCTCTTTTTACTCTCTTTCTTCTTCTCTTTCCATCCATTATCTCTTCCTCTCACCCCCGCGCTCTCTCTTTCTCCACCTCTCCCTTTATCATTCTTTCGCTCTATCTCTCTCTTTCTTCTTCTCTTTCCATCCATTATCACTCTCTCTTTCTTCTTCTCTTTCCATCCATTATCTCTCCCTTTCACAACCGCTTGCTCCTCTCTATCTATCAATCTCCTTTCATTCCACCTTCTCCAGTGTCATCACCTCCTTCCCTCCCTCCCTCCCTTTGATCGCTCCCCCGTCTCCTCTCCTCCTCCTTCGCTGTTCCCTCTCTTCTCTGCCTAACCCCCCCCCCCCCCCCCATCCTTCATCCTTCTGAACTTCCTCCCCTTCTCCACATTCATCCTTTGCATTCCTTCTTCCTCTTCCTCCATTCCTCCATCCCTCCACCCTGTCTGTCTTCAGTCTCAAGAGAAGAGAGGGGGTGAATTACAGCCGGCAGGCAGCCCTTCCAAAAACAGCTATAGTCTATTTCACCCAAAAATATAATTTTTATTTTATTTGAATGCTAGATGAATACCTTCTATCCTGTTAGCGTAAGTGGTGGAGAGGAATGTGACCAGAAGTAACTGAATATCTTGACTTAACGTAGCCTCTTCCCACTTCTCCATGCTGTCGTCAGCCCATCTCTATGGCCTAGGCAATACACAGATATGTTTACACTTTTTTCCTGTTCTTTCACATAAATTGTGTTGTTTGGCTGTGAGAGAATATAGGTCCATGTCTGTTAACATGGTGTCAACTGTGCTGTTGCCAACAGGAGAGCCATAAGTATATCTCCATAAAGAGCCCTCCTGTATCCTACCATTGACAACCTACAGACCCAGGTTTCGACAGAGCTGGAGCAAGTCCCTTCCATTCTTGCCCGTGACACCATCGAAGTTGTCTCTTAAGGGCACAGCAACATGATTAGTTATCGATTGGTCAGTGATGAAATGATCTCCCTGTTTAGTAGTGATTCAGGCTGTGTTCCCATTCTTGTATTAATACTCGAACATTTCCCCGGCCCTGAAAGTGACATATCTGACATACAGACATATGGGGACTCAGAGGGAGAGAGGGAAATGCCACGGAGAAACGTATCTGTTTGTTATTTTTCATTCAGATATGTTTTTTTGCTTGTCTCTCTCTTTCTCCCTCTCTTCTTTCTTGCCCTTTCTGTTTCTCTCTCTCTCTCTCTCTCTCTCTCTCTCTCTCTCTCTCTCTCTCTCTCTCTCTCTCTCTCTCTCTCTCTCTCTCTCTCTCTCTCTCTCTCTCTCTCTCTCTCTCTCTCTCTCTCTCTCTCTCTCTCTCTCTCCCTGCCTCCCCTCTTTCTTTATCTCTCTCTTTCTCCCTCCTTTCTTTCTTTCTTTCTTTCTTTCTTTCTTTCTTTCTTTCTTTCTTTCTTTCTTTCTTTCTTTCTTTCTTTCTTTCCCTCTGTCTCTTCATCCTTTCATCACATTTCTTTTCTCGTTCTGTCTTACTCTTATTTTCTCTGTCTCTCATCCTTTTTCTATTCAGTCTCTTTCTTTTTCATCCTTTTGTTGGTGTTGTTTATTCCCACTTAGCATGGTGTCCTGTCGTCAACAGTATCAAACAAAGGGCAGCTTTAATTTATTCCATCTCTCTGTCTCCATCGCTCTCTTTATTCCCTCTCTCTCTCTCTCTCTCTCTCTCTCTCTCTCTTCTCTCTCTCTCTCTCTCTCTCTCTCTCTCTCTCTCTCTCTCTCTCTCCATCTCTCCCCCTCTTCCCCCTCATCTCTCTCTCTCATCTCCCTCTCCCCCATGTCTCTCACTCCATCTCTCTCTCTCTCTCCCCTCCTCTCTCTTTCTCTCTTTCACATAGTCCCTACCTCTCTCTTTCTCACTCTCTGTATTCCCCTGTTTCTTAAATCTTTGTTAGACTACATACGTCTCTTTCTCTTGCAGACGGCCCTCTTGATCATCTGTCTCTTTCAGAGCCGCCCCCCCCCCCTGCTGCGGGGGTGGATGCTCCTTCATGTGGGGGCCCTGGTCTTGTCAGACAGGGAGAACAGACGACCGGGTTGAGACAGAGGCTTTTGCTCCTGATCGGGCCCCCATCATGGCGGTGATCAATCTCAATCTCCCGCTCCTCTGTCCCGCGGTCACGAGGTCTAATCGACTTCCCACCGCGATGTTCACCAGCTGACCTCTCCCTGCCCTCCAATCAGAGGTTCACTGGGTCAGTGCCGTTGGGAAAGCCCTAGCCCTAAAGGCTTAGTCAGGCCTCGCAGAGGCTCCTCTTTGGATCCCTATTAGCCTCGGGGAAGCCCGGGGTGCAGACTTGGTGATTAATGTGCGCTGGCTAACCTAGCCGAAGAATGTTAACGGCAGGTTTTCCTCACCCGGGACATGCAGGTGTAGCTGTGCCTATTTGCCGACTGCATTTTCCCTACTTGCGAAATTTTCCTGGCATTTCTTTTATCGGAGTTACAAAATGGTCGCTGTTTCTTCGCCCCTCTGTGTTGGCTTCAGGGATGTTTTTTTTGTGAAGGCAATTGTGTTTTTATGAAAACAATATTGGGATTGATTGCCGGTTTTGGGTTTACTCCTATATTAATTGACAGAAGTCAAACCTGTCAACTAACTTGCTTCCAATTATGATGTATTTTATTGCAGGGTATAAATGAGGAAGGTAATCTAGCTATAACGAACTAGAAAGATTTTAAACAACCATATTTTGGATGTTCCTCCTCCAATAATTGTTATCAAGTAACAGTGTATTTTTTTTTGTATGGTGATTTAACATGTTGTTTAGATATAAAAATGCCTGGCAAATAATTTTTAAATACAAATTGAAATACTGTATGATTCAATCATCAACATCAATAGTCAACAAAATACTATTTAAATCCCTCGACCAAATACAAACGTTGAAGTAAATCCGAATCACCAAAAATAACAAACTAAAACCGAGTATTTCTTAATGTGTTCTCTGCTTGCATTGCCGTCTATGTGATGGCTAAAGAGTGTGAGCATTAGGTCATCACAGAGCTCTCCATGCGCACTTAATGTCTGAGTCGCCACGGTGACTGTGATGTTTATAGACGTTGGACGGACCACCTAGAGGAGGAGAACCATGAATATTTGATGCCTAGAATCACAACGAGTAGAATTAAAATGCCCGTTCAAATCAAATCAAATGGTCCCCAGAGGAGCAAGGGGGGGGGGGTCCTGTTTTCCCTCCTACCCGGGGGGTCCTGTTTTCCCTCCTACCCGGGCAGGAAGTAAAATGCTCTGTTGTTGTTGTTGTTGTTGTTTATGAACTGCCTGTCGGCCATCTTAGGTGTCCCTTTCGAAGTGGCCAAAGGGGCCAGGCTACAGGTCTACTTTATTCAGATCTATATTTTCCTGCAGGAAGTGACTGATGTGTGTTTGAATTAGAGTGTGTCTGTGTGTGTGTGTGTGTGTGTGTGTGTGTGTGTGTGTGTGTGTGTGTGTGTGTGTGTGTGTGTGTGTGTGTTCGCACGTGCGCCAGGATATTCAGTGACCTCAGATGCCGGCAGCAAGAGAAGGGATAATTATAGCAGGGCCACCAGGAAGTCTGTTTTAGTCATCTCTGCATCCATCCACCTGTCTACCTAGCTGTCTGTCTCTGTTTCTACATTTGTGTGTGTGTGTGTGTGTGTGTGTGTGTGTGTGTGTGTGTCTGTGTGTATGTGTGTGTGTGTGCAGTTTTTGTTTGTGAATATTGATGTGAGTGTGTGTGTGTGTGTTTGTGTGTGTACTTTGGTGTGCGTGTGTATAGTGGTGTGTGTGTGTGTGTGTATGTACTGTGGTGCATGTGCATATGAGTGTGTGTGTATGTGTGTGTGTGTGTGTGTGTGTAATGTTGTGCATGTGTTAGTGAGTTATATCTGCGGGCACCGTGGTTAATCTGTGGTTCAGGCGGCCGAGTCACACAAATGAACACTCTGATTAACGGGATGGTGAAATAATAAGTGATTTTATTTGGGACGTTGCAGTGACATTATGAGTTTTAGTTCATTAAAGAGAAGATATCAAAAATGTCAGCCTGTTCTGCCTATTGTGGAAATTCCTGTTGAAATAGCCCGCTGTCTATTTATTTATGTATTTAACACCAGCCTACTTCAGTGTAATATGTTACCATATCATCATGCTTACATATATGCCACTGAGAAATAATGGTAACATGTGATTGGGTGCGGGTCGTTACATTAGAGACAATATTTGGTCCAGGTAGGTGGCTGGTGGATGATTTATGAGTACATGCGGATTTGGAGGATGACAGAGCCGATCCGTGCGTCACTAGCATGTGTATATTGGTGTGTGTGAGTATGTGTATATTTGTGTGGGTGTGTGTGTATTTGTGTGTATGTGTGTGTGAGAGGGGTCTCTACATATCATTCTATCCTTTTCTCTGTTATAATTGTGTATGTGTGTGTGTGTGTGTGTGTGTGTAAGAGGGTTTTGCAGTTGTTACCTGACTGTATGTGTTTGTTTCTGTCTGGTTAGCATATCCATGCTATTGCTGTCTTTCTGTGTAGCAGACTGGGCGTTTGTGTCTTTGATTGTCTCCCCTGTGCTTTGATTGACGTGTCTCCCCTGTGCGTTGTGGGTATCTCGTTCTTTACTGGACACACACCTGTGGTCCTCTGCTTAGCAACATGAGAGACAGGGTCTGTAATCAATTAGCCTTCGAGAAATAGGAAGATACTATCTGATGGAAATCATTAATAATTTGTCTGCCGTTGAGTCAGTCAGTCAGTCAGTCTTTTTGTCTGTGGTCTGTGTGTGTCCCGCACGCGCCTGTGCACTTTTTTTTCAACTTTCCAATAAAAGTTTTAATGTTCAATTTAAATGCACGATGGTCTCGTTGAAATGCTCTGTTGGTCTCTGCGGGCCTCTGCAGCTATTCCCAGTGCTGATGGGATCACAGCTGTCTGGAGGAGATTGAGACTGAAGAGGCACCAGGTGGCTTCGCCAGCGAGGAGACCTGGAGGGAATAGAAGTACCAACCAAGCCCTCGTCATGTGACCAGGGGGAGGCTTTCTGTGACAAGATGGCCGCCGCTAAAGCGTTGTCCTGGAAACGGCTGCTGCGGGCCGGACTCGTCTTGTGCTTAACACCGTCGCAAACACATTAAATCAAATATGTTTGGTTTTATTCATTAAACTTCCACAGTTTCCTGCTTTACTTTTTGGCAAATCATTTTGGACTATTAACGGAAAACAACAACAACAACAACAACAACAACAATGAAGCTCTGAAATGGTTTGTCACTCATTCAGATTCATTCATTCATTCATACTGAATCTTTAATGTGTCCTCCTCACAGTGTGTAAAGCCTATTGTCACGGAGTAACAGTCCTGTCTCTCCACATCAAACTGACACACAGCTCAATGGCTATCCATCCTCATCAGTGGTATTGACGCTCTGCTTTCATTACAACCTCCATCCCTCAG
The DNA here is from genome assembly GCA_017639675.1 of Aplochiton taeniatus. Taxonomy (NCBI): domain Eukaryota; kingdom Metazoa; phylum Chordata; class Actinopteri; order Galaxiiformes; family Galaxiidae; genus Aplochiton; species Aplochiton taeniatus. The sequence goes on along the minus strand of CM030174.1, from coordinate 32,675,028 downwards.
GCTGGGCCTGCAGGGCCATCTTTAAACACATACACACACACACACACACACTGTAGTATACACTCTCTCACAAACATTGTCAAACACTTAAACACAGACACACACACACTGTATAATACACTCTATCTTTCTCTCTCACTCACACTTAAACACACACACACACACACACACACACACACAGGTACGATACTGTACTCTCTTTTTCAGACAAACATCATTTTTTTTTACTTAATAGGGCTTACCACTTGTTTCCGTAGCGACCCCGAGCTGGCCTCGTCACTCTGTTCCAATATCCAGACAGACTAAGATGCGTTCTTTGAATTAAAACATGAACTTCCATTATTTCTTTTTTCTTTTTCATTCAGTATTGTAGCTCCTGCTCTCTGCTTGTACTGTTTGAACTAATAAACTGACCACTGAGAGGGGAGAGCGAGACGTAGAGACGCACAGCTTGTGCTCAAGAAGAGAGCATGGTGTGTGTGCGTGTGTGTGTGTGCGTGAGCTGAAATGCCACCAGTACGGCCATGACTTACGTAAGCCCTGACAGGACAGCCTGCAGCTAACTTACTTTAAAGAGAATTTCAAGAAAACATGTAATATATTTTGCTAACATTTTCCCTCAACATTACATTTATATTTTTTTTTATATATTTTTGAATATCATTATATACGTGTCTATACATATTTTTTTTATTTGGTAGAATAATTCTTTGTGTTCTGTAAAGGTTTTTAAACGGCTTCCTAATCTTAAAACTAGCTTGTATTGGTATACAATATTAATTGATGTCTGCCAGGCTGGATAAGGAGGGATAAGTCTAAAGGCGAGAATTTCTGCAATTTGATCAAAAGTCCTATTTGTCATTGGAGAGTTTTTTTGGCTGGCATCTTCGGCAGGCAAATATTTGATCAGTGACATAATCTCTAATATATTCAGCCACTTAGATTATGCTAGCAAATGTCGTGGGTTACCAAACCTTTTTAGAATGATTTCTTAGTGGTAATAAGCTTCTCTTGTTCCCAATCTGGGTTCCCTGCTGTCTAGTGTGTCTGTCTTGAGATGGAAGGGAGACATTTGACGTAACACCACCCACTTCCTGGTTGTTACCTCTAATTCCTACGTAGACTCACATTACAAGGACCAGGATACTCCCAGCTTGTGTCTTTAGCACCTTCCAAGTTACAGCTGAGTCGAGTGTTTTGTGAATTAAAAAATTCTGGTTTCATGAAGACCTGTAAGCAAATGTCTAACCCGACATAACACGACATACCCCTATAGTTAGCAGCGGTACATCGTAGTAGACCAATATTATACATATAGCAAAGACTATGGAATACCATGACACATATCAACGCACCAAACTTTTTGATACATTTCAAGTTAAAGCTTTCCTTAGAGTTTTATCAATGTCAGCAGAGTGGAGCTCCAGTGCAAGTTGAGGCAGATACCTCGGAGTCTCTGTGCTGCTGACGTTGCCGTCATGCCACGCCTGCACACACAGCACTCACCTGTCACACCTGTCACACCTGTTCACCATTACATGTCGTGTCAATGGGGGGGGGGGGGGGGGGTATTTAAATGACTGGAGTCAAGTGTGTTGTTCTCTGCTTGTCAGGTGAGGTGGTGGGAAAATCCTCCCACCTCCACCCCAACTGCCACCTCAGGCCTGCTATTCTGTTCAAAAAGGGGGATCGATGGAATGTATGCGCCCGTCCTCTGGATGTTGTCTGGGATATGTAGAGCAGGGAGCTTCAAAGACATAGCAGAGCCAACCATGCCAGAACTGATGTGTATTCACATTCAATAAATGATTTCAGACAGATGAGTTTGTCTGACTGAACTAGTTTCACAATGATATAGTGAAGAGAGAAAATGTCTCTCTCTTTCACAGTGGGGGTCTGTTTGAGGAAAGCAGCCGTAGGGGACCTCAAACTCCTGGCGCGGTGTCTCTCCGTCATCCCAAGAGAGGACCGGCCAATCCTGGAGGACCTGATGTTTTCTAGACAATACAGGAAGTGATTTAGCTGAGTCATATTTACATCACATATCATTTACCAAGACAATGTGTTCACTACAGGGACGATAACATTGAAGTTATTAACGTTTCAATCAATTCTTGTCAGAACATGATCTTATATTTTTATGATTGCAATCAAAAGAAGTCATACAAATAAACAAGTCGATGAATTTAATGATCACGTCATGGTAATATTATAGAATGACTTTTACCTTGCAATACTACGCTGGCATCGAAACGTGTTTCTTTTGTGTGCTTGTGTTTGGGAAAAACCCAATATAAACATCTATCACTATCATTATATTATGAGCTTTATTCTATTCAGTGTAAACAAAACGTGCACACCTGCTAATGGAGTCAATAGCTCTTACCTTAAACGCCCTGTTAATAACAAATGCAGCTGTAAATATTCAACTTGGGGATGACTGGAAATGGCCGACCCTTGTTTGACATTACAGGGAGGCTACCTGCTTTGAGTACATTTGTAGTTGGCCATTACAGGGAACGACTTCGCCCGCTGGAAGTTAATGAACTGTTTTTATTGCCGCTTTGTGTTCATGCTTCTCTATTTGATCGTTTATCGACTATTTGGAACTGTTGGCAGTGGTTGTTCTGTTCCAAGAACCTGCCAAAGGACGTTTGTTTTTTTAAAACTTTATGCTGATTCTCACACTGTTGCCTGTAATCTAAAGTCTGATCTTCATGCTTTAGTTTTACTGCAGGGTCCAAACTACCCCCCCCCCCCCCCCCCCACACCGCACACACACACACACACACACACACAGACACACACACACACACACTGTAATCTTTAACCTTTAATCTGTAATCTTTAACCTTCCCAATAGCTTTTGATAAAAGAAACGTTTTTCTCATCGGTTAAAGGCACAGCATTTTTATTTCTTTCCAACTGCCTTACATTTTTTTTTTTTTTTTTTTTACTTTCCTCCTTTGTCAAAGATATTATCACTACAAATGTCTTCCGTTTAACTTCAAAACTTTTGGTCACAATATAATACCCCCCCCCCCCCCCTACACACACACACACACACTCACACACTCACACACACACTCACACACACACTTAACGTGTTAATAGATAAATACATAATATGTACACCTCCATTTACATTCATTTCAAATCAAACACACGTACAGTCTTTAAATATTTGTTTAGTTTTTTTTTCTTGTTCACAGAAATATGTCATGTTGTGTCTATGCACATGATCCATTCTCTAGTAGTTGAATTGGTGCCAGACCAGTAAGTAAACAATATGACCAAATAGGGATTGAATAAGGAACCTTACCTTATTTTGTTTTGTGGGCCTAAGCCTGGTTCCTGGTTGGCTGGTTGGTTGAGGCAGCTACTTAAGTCAAGGTGATTAAATCCAGGTACAGGCACCAAAAAGAGAGACTTACGTTCCTCCATCTTTAATTACTAAAGCTTGAGGAGACTCTCTGCACAGGAGAGTAGACGATTCTCTGAACTTCATCGGCGCAGGCATGAATTATATAGGCTTCGACGGGTTGGCCTTTAGCTAAATCAGGATACTTTACAGAGGGATTCATGGAAATGCACGTGCCAAGTTACTGGGTTTCCGCGAAGAAAAAGCCTGAAGCTGCCATCGAAACTAGCCAGACTATGATCGTTTAACCTCTGTAATCAGAACAAGTTATGCATGCGCACGCACAACAGGGGAATGATCATACTCACTGGGTTTTGTTACTAAACACATATGTTGCTGCTGTCATTAGTATAAGCACAAGTTATTAATCGATGCATATCCCTGCAAGTTAACTGAATTAACTTAAGGTTGAACTATACTGGGATACTACATGGGATGACAAAGCAACTGCTTTTTAAAAACTTTTTGTTGATTTGAACTGGACATTTTGCTGAATTACCCGGACTGTAACTATGATGTGACCTCATCCTTGCCGCATAATTTACATCCGGATATTTCCCCTTCCCGTTGTCATGGTTGCTAATGGATCTAAAATGATGTAGTATATTTAAGTCTATGTTGTAGACTATAACAGCATGTATGTGCACTGTTCCTATCAGTAGCCAAGACACCTGGCTTATCTTCAGCTAGGCCTGTCCAATCAGCTGACAGTATGACCTCACTTCCTGTTTGTTTCCTTGTTGCGTGTCGGTCACCTTTGTTTGTTTGTTGTTGGTTTGTTGTTTGTTTGTTGTTTGTTTGTTGTTTGTTTGTTGTTTGTCTCTCCGTCGGACACTTTATTTGGCTCCCTCTTTCTCTCCCTTCTTCTCGCCCTCTATTTTAACATTGAGGACACACGCACACACATACACACACACACACACACACACACACACACACACACACACACAGACATACACACACAGACACACACACACACACACACACACACACTCACACACACACACACACACACACACATACATGCACACACATTTATATATATATACACACACACACACTCTCTCTCTAGGGCTGAGCGCATGGCTTTAAGAAATGATTATCTGTCTCCTCCCGATGATGAGTTCATGGGCAATGTATCAAAACAGATTTAATATAATCCATCAGAGCTAAATCAATTGTGTAATCCCATATAAGAAGTAGCTACCTCTCAGAAGAACTTTCTAAGAAGAACTTCACGAGCAGAAAACTGAGATGGAAGATTTGGCTTAATGCCGTTCTCAGGCCACATTGAGATTCTGGTAAAGATTTGGGGGATTTGAAACTTGCCCCCCCCCCCAAAAAAAAATCTAATAATCTACAATGTTTTGGAATCAGTAAAGAGCTTACATGTCTACTCTTTGGGTTGTATGTTTTCCAGCCCGTTTACAAACTAAATCTTGCATGATACAAAAAAAAAACGAATATATAAATAAATTCAAACTACCACAAAGAACAATCTATGTAGGGATTAAAACTATATTATCTCGAAACCATGTTTCTGGCATTGACCACTTAAAAGAGCTTAGCTGGGATTGAGGAGAATGCTCACATATGGCTGGTTCAAACTTCTGTTTTTCCCAAAACCTGGAAAAATAGGTCAAACTTATGCTGACTAAAAAAACCCGGATTGCAGCGGATTTTAAAAGCTGTTTAATTGGTTTTAAATAAAATTACAGATTGGATTCAGTCATCCTCTGCATATTTACCCTTGCATACAGCTGATCTCAATATTATATTAAAAAAGTCTATGTAAGGTAGTCCTTCTTAGCAATCCATATTTTTCTTCACTCCTTCATAACTTTTCACTTTTTATTTTGTTCTTAATATTTTATTCCTTGCTTTGCATGTGTCTGCTTGCCTCATATAAGCCATTTTGAATTGTCCATGTGCACAAAAAAGTTCTATAAAAATACATTTGCCTTGTCTTGCCTTAGACTTAGCTTTTGTTTTATGCAAGCTTTTTTTTTACTTCTGCCATTTCATTGACATGACATTCGTTATGAAGAAGAATGGTTCTGCTGAGAGATTGATGACATGGTAGGTTTTGCATATATGCAAAGTCTGTCAACCTGTGATTGGTGTGGGTGAGAAACCAGGGAGGCTTACTTATCGACCTCCTCCAGGTGACGTCCCACCGTCTGTGGAGGAAAGACACAGCCTGGGGAACTCTTTAAGAGCCCACCTGAACTCCACCAGCCTTCGTACTTAACCCTTCTATTGTCTTCGAAAATGGTTTACACCTTTAGTGCTAGTGGGTCAAATTTGACCTGTTATTGAATGTATCATCAAGCACTGACACCAATACTGGTGATGATCCAGGAAAGTGTTGTACTTAATAAGTAACTTTTGATTCATTCATAACCAAGAAATATATATTTACTTTTGCATCTTATAGACTTCAGTCCACATTTGCCTTACTTTAGGCTTATACCGCTAGGCTTTTGTTTCAAAAATGCACTATTCATCCAAAATTAATTGGATAGGATGAAGAAAGCAGGCAAATATACTGTAGTACAAAAATAGCATTACTTACTGATGGACCTCCACCAACCGGCATCCCGTTGACGGTGGAGTAAAGATGCAGCTTCTGTCACGGCACCACGGGGCCCGGGGGGGGGGGGGGGGGGGGGGGGGGGGGGGGGGGGGGGGGGGGGGGGGGGGGGCTATAGCCCAGTCACAAATGTGCACAGCCCCAGTTAAGCCGCCTCAAGTATTTCGCTATTGTATAGAGCTGTTTTATTAAACATAAAGGTTATTTTCTTAGCACCCCACTTATTGGTCAAGCTCCCCTTTAGCCCCGGGAGAGAAAACATCCTGGCGCCGTGCCTGGGTAGCTTGAACTCACCTGAACTCCACGAGGAGACGAGAGGAGCCAAGAGCCTTCGTACTTAAACGTGTGTTGGACACACAGCAGAGGACGCTCTGTGTGCTTCAGAAGAAATTCAATTAAATTATTAGAAAACATGTTGATGTTGACGCACATTTGTTTGTGTTGAAAAAATGAACGGTGCAAGAAGGTTGCCATTTGACGGTGTTACAAGATCCATCCAGCAGCCCTGCTCTTTAGGAAACGTGTGCGTATAATGTTACCTTTATGTAGCTATGAAATATCGGTTAAGATTACTGTATAAAATGGATAAAAGAGTCGCAATAATATTAGACTCTGTATTGGGGATTAAAAATGGGGTCTGACCGTATCAGTGTGCTCTGAGGACTGTGCGTGATTGAGCTGCTGGATCCTCGCTCCAAGGGAGGGAGATAAGTAGATGGAAAAATAGAGTGGTGATGGAGGGATAAAATGATAGGGAGGCAGGAAAGAGAGAGAGAAAGAGGGAGGTCTAAATAGAGAAAGACAACCCAGAGAGAGAGAGTAAGAGTGATAAAGAAAGAATGTAATTAAAGAGTAGAAAAAGAGAGATAAAGAGAGGAAACGATGCCTGCAAAGAAAGAAGGAAGAGAATGAGAGAAAGAGAGAAAAAGAGAGAAAGAAATATACAGAAAGAGAAACGGTGCCTGCTGAGCCCTCAGGGAAGTCCTTTTGCTTTGTTTCCATCTGTTGGCTGAGAGAAGAGGAGATGAGTTTCACCGAGTGGACCTTAGCTCACACTAAAGATGGCCATGACAGAAAAACTCTCTAGTTGACCTTAGCTCAAACTAAAGTTAGCCATGATAGACACACTCTCTAGTGGGCCATAGCTCAAACTAATGTTAGCCATGACAGGAAAACTCTCCATTAGACCTTAGCTCAAACTAATGTTAGCCATAAGAGAAAAACTCTCTAGTGGACCTTAGCTCAAAATAAAGTTTGCCATGACAGAGAAACTCTCTAGTGGACCATAGCACAAACTTAAGGTAGCCATGACAGAAAAATTCTCTAGTGGATCTTAGCTGAAACTAAAGTTAGCCATGACAGGAAAACTCTCTAGTTGACCTTAGCTAAAACTAAACTAAGTAATCACAATGATAGGATATATGGATTCTCGATTTGATTCTATTACAGATTTACTACAGTTAACAGTACACTGAGAGCGGAACTCATTACACATGCAATCTGCTTAAAGATGATGAGGTGACCAAACCCAATACTGCTTGTTTCAGTTTGTTAACAAGCTGCAACATATCCCCTTTTCCTTATAATTTCAGGATATAGCCAGTTGAATTAGCTTGTGTTTGTGGAACATATTAAGATGGAACATATTAAGATAGGGAGAGACAGGTGAGGTAGAGGAAGGGGAGCAGCTTGAGGAAAAGCCATGAAATATGCTTTCCCTGGTGGAGGAGGGAAGTCCCTGTTGACTGAGGAGCTGTTTCCATGGAAATCTGCTCCTGAGTTAATCAAGATGGCTGACATTGCTCACTAGCCCGTTGCAGGGAGAGTCAATTACTACAAACAGTAAACATTTCTTCAGATCTCTGTCTTTTTCTCCTTCTTTTTCGTGTGTTGTTGGTGTTTCTTTTTGTGTCTTTTTGCTTTAATATGCCTTTTCTCCTTCCCTTTACAGTTTATATAACTCTCTCTCTCTCTCTCTCTCTCTCTCACTCTCTATTCCCCCCCCCCCCCCCCTCTCACTATCTCTCTCATTAGTTGGGCTGTCAAAGCATTGTTGGGTTAACAAGCTCTTCCTCTGTCTAGTAACGTTCCTTGGATAAATCAACTCCAACCAGAGCAATATAATGAGAAAAATCCAACAACAGAAACATCAGACCTTTTCAAGCCTTCCCCTGTTCCTCCCTCATTCACTCTCTCTTTCTTTTCGTTTCTCTGCACTCTCTCCATCCTTCCTCCATCCCCGACTTCCTATTCAATTTGAATATATTCTGTAACTTTTCTGTGTGACTTCTTGTATAACCGACACTTTGCTTGTCCCTATCCGCTTCCGTTTTATGCAGCATTATTCTTCCATTCCTCCTTTCATCTCCTTCCCTCTCTCTTCTATCTCTTCCTCTCTCTATGTGTATCCCCCTCTCTCTCTCTCTCCCTCCCTCTCTCTCTCTGTCTCTCTCTCTCTCTCTCTCCCTCTCCCCCCCCCCCCCCCTCTCTCTCTCTCTCCACCTCTCTCTCCCTCTCCTATCCCTCCAGGGTTCCCTCAGGTCCTTGAAATCCTTGAAACTTTGTGAATTCAAGAGAAATATATCCCTTGAAAGTTTTTGAAAATAGTCATGGGTCATTGAAAGAGCTTGAACTTATATATACTGGCCAATGATAGAAATTGAAATTCCTTTGATATTTTATACTTAACGTTAGTACATTGGTTACTTTCTGCATGTGTGTCTCTCTAGGTTAAACTGTTAACCTGCATTGTTTGACTTCAAACGTTCATGCAGTTTCAAACAGTGTCAATCAAGGGAGAAAGCTAAGTGTTGTAACAGTAATGCACCTCTGTATCTCAAACAATGCTATGTTGGGTTCTTGAATTTGAGGGCATTGGGCCTGAAAAGTCCTTGAAAAGTCTCTAAATTTGATGTTTATGAAGGTGTGGGAATCCAGTCTCTCTCTCTCCTGTCTATCCTTTTCTCTCTCTCTGTGTCTCTCTCTCCATCTCTTTCTCTCTCTCTCTCTCTCCATCTCTCTCTCTCTCCATCGTCAACCCTTCTGTCCATCCTTTCCTTTGAATCCTTCTCCCCCCCCATCCCCATATGCCGTCCTGTTTGCCAACGACTCCCCTCTGAATCTTCAGCCGACGCTCACCACTGGGAACACCGAGCGTAACCCTGGCAACTGCGATCAAGGGTGCGTCAAAGTCACACGGTCGAGGTTGACCCCTATGACATTTCCCAGCATGTTTTTCGGCCCATTAGGTCCTGCCCCCCCCCCCCGCCCCCACCCCACAGCACCCCATCCACCCATGCCCCCCCCCTCCGGCCAGATGACATCGCTCCCCTCCGGCCCAGGTCATTTCCCCGTTGGCCTCTGTGACTGTTGCTCATTACCCCGCTGGTGGGCCCCGTGCGCCTGGCCGGTGAGGTCAACCGAACCGAGCCAACCCATTCTGAGCGGTCCAACCCTGTGCCCGTCAAAGACTTCCTTTGACCCCTGCTGTCTTTTTTTGCTGCCCCCCCCGCCCCCCCCCACCCCACCCCCCCCACCCCAACCCCCCACCCCTGTTCCCCCTGGCTCTGTGCTTGAAAGTCAGATGAGCGGAGTGTCAGAGACAGTTAACGTCCAGGTCGCTCCTGGTGGGGACCCCTCATATAGGCCTCCTTCTGTGTGTGTGTGTGTGTGTGTGTGTGTGTGTACGTGTGTGTGTGTCTGTCTGTCTGTCGGGGTAGGAAAAGGTTATATTTGCATTGTGTTTGTGGTGTGTTTGGAAGGATATGTAGGTGTATACGTGTGTGTGTGTGTGTGTGTGTGTGTGTGTGTGTATGTGTGTGTGTGTGTGTGTGTGTGTGTGTGTGTATGTGTGTGTGTGTATGTGTGTGTGTGTGTGTGTGTGTGTGTGTGTGTGTGTGTGTTTGAACAGCAATGGGGTTAGTGTGAGGGGGGATTCGTTCCATCTGTCTTCCTGTTACCTGAGCTGTCTTGGAGATCCTGGTGGATAGTGACCTTACTCCTTTCTCTGTCTCACCATCTCTCTCTCTCTATCTCTCTATCTCTCTCTCCCTCTCCCCCTCTCCTTCTCTCTCTCCCTCTCCCCCTCTCTTTCTCTCTCCCCCCCCCCCTCTTTCTCTCTCCCGCACACTCTCTCTCTCCCCCACTCTTTATCTCCCCCCCCTCTCTCTCTCTCTCCCCCACTCTGTCTCTCTCTCCCTCACCCTCTCTCTTTCTCTCTCTCCCTCTCTCTCCCTCTCCCCCTCTCTCTCTCTGTCTCTCTCTCTCTCTCTCTCTCCCTCACCCTCTCTCTTTCTCTCTCTCCCTCTCTCCCCCTCTCTCTCTCTGTCTCCCTCTCTCTCTCTCTCTCTCTCTCTCTCTCTCTCTCTCTCTCCCTCTCTTTCTCTCCCTCTCTCCCCCCTCACTCTCACTCTCACCATCCCTCCCTTTCTCCTGCTCTCTATGTCTTTGTCTCCCTCTGTCTCCCTCTCTCTCCCTCTTCCCCCTTCTGTCTCTTCTTCTCCTCTCTCCCTCTCTCTTGCTGTGCACCCTTCTCTTTTCTCTGGCCCTCCATTTCCCTCTTTCTCTCTTTCTGCTCGTCTCTCATGCACACATTTGTAGTGTGTCTGTGTTTCATCTAGCGCCCACATATATCATATATCCATATCTCTTGCTGGGTTATATGGTTACATCTGTATTAATGTGTGTGTGGGTATACTAATGTGTGTGTGTGTGTGTGTGTCTGGATGAGGATGGTAATAGAATGTAGGATGGCCGCTGTAAGGCAGATCTACCATGCAAACCAACATGGTCCAGTGCACACCCCTCCACCACTTTACTCTCTTTCTCTCTCTCTGACACACACACACACTCACACACACACACACACACACACACACACACACACACACACACACACACACACACACACACACACACCGACAGACACTTCCCACATGTCACATTTTGATGGCTGACTCTTCTTTCGCCGGTGGGGACAGGACATGTGATTAACATACGGCCAGTTGATTGGTTAGGGGACAGGACATGTGATTAACATACGGCCAGTTCATTGGTTAGGGGACTGGAGAAATGGCGAAGGTGCAGGTGTTAGTCTAGAGGGTCAAAGGTAAGACAACTCTAGATAGAGAGACAGATAGAAGAGGGTGGAGGGAGAGATTGATGGAGGGATGGCGGGAGGGAAACAAAGCCACAGAGAAAGACAGAAAATATGAGATAGCCACCACTTTGAACCACATTACATAATTGGTCTTAAGGTTGTCATCAACTGTTCTGTGACACACGTTAGTTTTTCTGTAAATGCCAAGGAACCTGCTAATATTCCAGAACATTACAGGACATTCCAGAACATTCCGGAACATTTACAGAGCATTAAATAGCATCACAGAGCATTCTGGGACATTCTAGAACATTCCAGAACATCACAGCGCATTTACAGATCGTCACAGGTCGGTGACGGCCTTGACCTTATCTATTTGCATGGAGCGTGTCGACGCAGCCAGCAATGCATGAATTACCAGGCGCTGCATCTTGTAGTTGTCATCTTCAATTCTAAAAGTCCTCCATCTTGGAATATATTTTTTTTTATTCATTGATGAAATGTCAAATGATAAATAAATTGCGATGTAGTAGATTTCTTATGGGAGCGGAAGCTCCAAATATAAGCACCCAAGCGTATACACAGCAACACACGTTATACATTTCATTTACATGGACATTTTTTTTCTAAATAAATAAGCTTAATACATGCGCATATTTTCACCTGATTGTGGTGCATCCTGCCTGAGGCTGTGTTGTGGAGGTCTCGCTCAGTGTCTACAGGGACAGAGTTTTGAAGGAAAAGCCATGTTCATTATAATTGTCTGTTAATAATTGTCTATAATTGTTAACAGCTCTGTAAGAGTCAATGTAGTTCAGCATAAATATACCATCAACCCCCCCCCCCCCCCCTTCAGCATAAATATACCATCAACCCCCCCCCCCCTCTCTGCCCACACACACACACACACACACACACACACACACACCCACACACAAACATCGACAGTCTTGATGTTGACCACTAGGTGGACTCTCCGCCTCACACAAACTTCTAAACACAGACAGCCAGTAAACAGTGTCCCTATAAGTCTGCCTCTATTCTACCAGTAAAGCAGGGCTAGAGGTGTCTGTTCCTACCAGTGTCACTATAAGTCTGTTTATTCTACCAGTAAAGCAGGGCTAGAGGTGTCTGTTCCTACCAGTGTCACTATAAGCCTGTCTCTATTCTACCAGTAAAGCTGGGCTAGAGGTGTCTGTTCCTAGCAGTGTTACTATAAGTCTGTTTATTCTACCAGTAAAGCAGGGCTAGAGGTGTCTGTTCCTACCAGTGTCACTATAAGTCTGTTTATTCTACCAGTAAAGCAGGGCTAGAGGTGTCTGTTCCTACCAGTGTCACTATAAGCCTTTCTCTATTCTACCAGTAAAGCAGGGCTAGAGGTGTCTGCTCCTACCAGTGTCATTATAAGCCTGTTTATTCTACCAGTAAAGCTGGGCTAGAGGTGTCTGTTCCTAGCAGTGTCACCAATAAGCCTGTCTACAGAGCCGTTTCTTGCTATATGCCAACTATGCCATTACCAGGGGCCCCCCAAACTGTCGTTTTAGTGTTTTTGTCTCTAGAAATGAATATGACCGTTCTGTATTTATCATCCTAACCAACCATCCTCTTGTGCTGAGTGAAAACAATTATAAGCATATATTTTCCACGGATCTCGAATCACGGATTAAAGTGCACCAGATTGATGCATTTAAATGTTAAATGCATGCCACTGGACTACCTTAGAGGGTTTGGAATTCCTCTACAAAAGTTTCACAAAATAGGGGCTCCCCAAACAACATTTTGCATAGGGCCTCTCAAAAGCTCGAAACGGCCCTGCCTGTCTCTACTCTACCAGCATAACAGAGCTGGAGGTGTTTGTTCCCTGTCTATGCTAAATACTACGCAGTCACAACAGCTAACTAACGGTTATGAAACGTCCGTTGCTTCAGTCTCAATTGAGGACTGTGTGTTTTGTAGACGTAACACGGCCGTGGAAAAACTTCTCAAACCCTCCAGGATGATTTCAGATTGTACGGCGCTCTTTGAGTCGAACCATTCAGAAACACGTCCTACTTCAGAAACACGTCCTACTTCAGAAACACGTCCTACTTCAGAAACACGTCCTACTTCAGAAACACGTCCTACTTCAAAAACACGTCCTACTTCAGAAACACGTCCTACTTCAGAAACACGTCCTTCTTCAGAAACACGTCCTACTTCAGAAACACGTCCTACTTCAGAAACATGTCCTACTTCAAAAACACAAGCTACGAGCCGACCTCAGTATTTACAGCCTGTTTTCCCTAACTAATTTTGGAGTGACAGGATTTCCATTCACAACCACAATGACTAAGAGCTGTCCTTTTCATGATTAATATTTCCACTAATTCATAAACCTCCCACACACACACATGTTCCTCTCTCTCACACACACACACACATGTTCCTCTCTCACACACACACACACACACACACACACACACGTTCCTCTCTCACACACACACACACTCCCTCCAACGTGCAGCACACCAGTCACTCCTGTCACCTGCTGTGTATAGATAATGCATAACGTATGTGCAGGCATGTCAGGTGTGTTTACACATGTAGAAAAGTGTCATGGATCATTTCTGAAGAGGGGGAGTCTCCTGAAAACATCAATCAGACACTGTAGGAAACGATGGCGCTCAAAATCACAAGAAATCATCTCTATAAACTACCAGCTACGACATTGATCATATTCCTATAACTTTATTTTAAAGTTCGTATTAATCCAGACTTCCATTTCTCTTTCCGTCTTTTTATTTCTCCTTCCCTTTTCTGTCCTCCCTCTCTCCCTCTCTCCCTCTCTCTCTCCCTCTCTCCCTCTCTCCCTCTCTCCCTCCCCCCTCCCCCCTCCAAAGCCCCTCTCATATCACCACCATGTTTACTTTGTGTTGACATGGCAAATATTTTAGGGTGAAATAATTGTGATTCATACACACACACACACACACACACACACATACACGCACCTGCTCCTCAAACACTTTGTTTGTCTTTAAACTTCACACTTTTATCTAAATCGTGTATATAAGCCGTGCGTACAGTAAGGCCCTTCACATTCAGTCTCCTTTTCCAGGAGTTGTTATGAGGATTGAAGGAGAGATTTCGGGGGGCTTCAAACTAGATTTAGAATATTTCCAAATGTTATACAAGGACCATCATGGGAATATTTTTTATGGATTGAGATGCTGGAACTGGGAATTATACTGGGACTCACAGACTGGGAGTTATGCTGACAAAATGAGAAACCTCCTTTTAAACCAGTTTGGCCAGTATACTATTTTGAGGTGTACATACCCACTATGTAAGTTTCTTTAATTTCATTTATTAAAAAAGGATTAACGGGGGGGAAAAAAAGAAAAAAAGAAATACATATACCTGTATATATGAATATATTTAAATATGCTTTGGAAAACAAGAACATGTTTACCAAATGCGTTTGATAAAATTCTCAGCGTTCAGTTTGGTAGTCAGACTTTAACAAAGGACCTTCCCGAGGGAAGGATCAGGACAAAGTATCCGTGGAGCCTGGGGACGTGCGTCCCACCGACCTTTCGTGGTGTAGATTGCGTGTGCCAGGAGTGTGTGGGGCTGTTTACCTCATAATAGAGAGGAGGCAGTGCGTGGGCCAGGATCCCCCACCCCCGGGAGAAACAGGGTGTCAGGAGTGTAGACCTAGACTACATAGAACGGACAAGGAAAAACACAGCATCGTGGCAGTTCGGGAGGGGACTTTTAGCTCGGGGGAAGTTGCCAAGGGCAACTACTGTAATAACCGGACAACATTTATCTCCTTGCATTATTCGGAAGAAAATTCAATTCAAGAAAAAAAAGGTAACGAAAAAGAACGGCCACTGAGGAAAATAGATTTATGTTAACGTCTCCATTCTACTATCCACTTTCTATGGTCAGGGGGTTGTGGCTAGGCTTGACCTAACTCAAATCCGTTTACTAAACATCAGTGGAAGGGCCCCGCTGTTTTCGTAAACACAGAACGTGCGTAAGTGTGTGTGTGATGACGATGATAAAGCTGTGTGTGTGTGTGTGTTTTGGGTTGATATAACTGCAGAATAATTTGCCCTCTGCTCGGCCCACACTTGATCCTTTTTGACGACACCATTTTATGTGACTTGCATGGCGGGCTGCACATTGATTCTTTTACAAATGGCATTTCGATTGACGTTTAAACACAATGCTGCTCAGCCAACTCTCCACAACCCATAGACTTTTACAGTGCTATCCATTATTAACGTTCCAATGTCACGCCCTGGTTAAGCTTTGCCAACAAATAAAAAAGGTTGGTTTAGATCCAACTCTCAAAACCACCAGCCTTTATCAGTTAAACTCCTATTAAATGCCAGTCGAAAGGCACACCCCCCCCCCCCCCACACACACACACACAACAACACACACACACACACACACACAACAACACACACACACAGACGCACACACACACACACACACACACACACACACACACACAACAACACACACACACCCACACACACACACACACACAACAACACACACACACCCACACACACACACACACACACACACACACACACACACAACAACACACACACACACATACACACAGTGCTCACACTCCTTTCGACAGGTTTGGAATTGGCGCCCTAAGTTTACTGTTTAAACATTAGAGACAAACACACACACATGCACACACACAAACTTATCATGCCTTCAGCTATCAAAATAAAGCAGGTGCATGCACGTGTGTGTGTGTGTGTGTGGGTGTGTGTGTGTGTGTGTGTGTGTGTGTGTGTGTGTGTGTGTGTGTGTGTGTGTGTGTGTGTGTGTATAAATGTTCCGTTAGTTGGACAGATGTCTGGACGAGTGCCATAAGTTGTGCAGCAGATGGAGTTGAGGATTTATAGATTTTAATAGTGTGACTCCGTTGAGCAATATATCTAAGACCCCAGGCTTTCATGCCATATATATTATTAACTTACGCTCGTACAACATACCTGAAGCAAGATGCATGGCCCGGAATTACAGAGCGCTAATGGGTTAGACAAAAGGATAGCAATATATGTTATTTGAGATATGTGAAGTTTCAAGTTTCAAGTTTCAAGAGTTTATTTGCCATGTGCAGCAAGCACAAGTACCAGTACATTGGAATTCTTACTCCCACCTTATAGACTGGAGGACAACGTGTACTGGTAGAAGCTATAGCCGTGTGTGTGTGTGTGTGTGTGTGTGTGTGTGTGTGTGTGTGTGTGTGTGTGTGTGTGTATGTGTGTGTGTGGGTTAAGATTGACGGAATTGTGAGTATGCCCATCATGAACCGTTTGACTGTTTGAAACCGTTCAGAGGAGCAGGTCAAACTCCCGTTCTGTCAGTTTCTTTACCTGGAATGCTCTTGCCATGACCTCTCTCAATTTAATCCATGGGTGATTTAACGGTTGTAGGGAATTTGCATGGCTGCATTTTTTTCAAACTGCCTGAGTAGTTTGGCAGAAAGTGATGTGTATGTGTGTGATAAAATTGATATTCCTTGATGCGAATGGTTTTGACTTTTTATTTTGGGTTTATGTTTAGACCAGGTACTCTGGGCGTAGAGCGAGACCTGGACCACCCTTCATAGATTCCTGTCATGGCCTGGGGTTGCAAAAGCCTGGAAGGAAAAGTAATTACTTAATTGGCTGGATTAGAATAAGTATGATGTCACTTCTAGAATATGTTGCATGTCAAAACAGATAATTTACCACACACACACACACACACACACACACACACAGTCACACAGTAGAAGACCAGATGCAAGAGTAGGATTATTCATTTGAATATACACATGGCCACTGAATTATTACTGCTAACTGCCCATCTCTTTATCTCTCTCTCTCTCTCTCTCTTTCTCTCTCTCTCTCTCTCTCTCTCTCTCTCTCTTTCTCTCTCTCTCTCTCTCTCTTTCTCTCTCTCTCTCTCTCTCTCTCTCTCTCTCTCTCTCTCTCTCTCTCTCTCTCTCTCTCTCTCTCTCTCTCTCTCTCTCTCTCTTTCTCTCTCTCTCTCCATCTCCCCATCTCTCCGCATCACTCTCCGTCTCTTTCTTTCTGTTCAGGTGGGTATCCTTGCTGCCAATCCTTCAGCACTCATAAGATGGTTGCACCTGACCGGCTACAGACGGCGGTCTTTACGGCTGGTAATTTGCATATGAAGTTGGCAGAGCAATAATTCCCCCGAATGAATCTGGGCTGACCCTGGGAGAGTAGGGCTTGAGAGCCAGCATGTTTCCCCAGCCTCACGTGGAAGATTTCAGATACCACTGTTCATCATGGTGAGTGGCCTGAGCAAGTGATGGCCTGTCCAATCAAGGACAAAAGCAAAGGCTATAGAGATCCTGGGTCTGGGTGTGAAAATCGACTACATTTTCTTTTCTCTTCGTACTCTCCTGTTTAAAGTGTATGTTTAGGGTGTGTGGTGTGTGGTGGTGGTGGTGGTGGTGGTGGGGGGGGGGGGGGGGTAATCTGTTCACCAGTCTGTGTTTTGGGTAAATTCCCTGTCATGTTGACTTTGTTTCAGGGTAAATAGAGGCCTGAGGATACCAGAAACCTTTGGATCCATCAAAGGCTTTAGCGTTATTTGAATACAACCTATGGTGAGGAAAATCATAAAAATGCAAACCATACAACAACCCTGGGACATTGTAACGTGTTCAAGTTTAATATGTAAACTGTACTTTGTTTTTTGTATTGATTAGCTAATGTAGGCGTTATTATCAAGTCCATGAATTGTTGAGGATTTTTTGTATGACAAACTAGTGACCTTGGTTTTCTGTTCCTCCATGCTGTCTGCATGTCAGAAAAAAGAGATAAAGACAAGGAAGCAGGGGAATTGTAGTTCAAATGTGGTGAAGGTCTGCGGAACTTCTTTTCAATTGACTTTCACAGAACAAGTGCTTACATGTAGTGACAAGTTCATGCTACTGAACTTGTTTAACCTCAGAAATATAGGATGAACTGAAAAACATACTCTAAGCGCACATAATAAAAATGCACAATTACATCTTCATACATGAGCATTTTCGAAACTTTATTTTTGGAACGTCACTGATGTGCCAAAGTTCCTGTGAAGTGTTAACTCGTCAAATACTACAGAAGCTTTGCTACCATGTTCAATTCTCCCCCTCTTCTATTTAAATATTTAAACGTTAATTATGCGATCTGTCAGCAGGATTTGTTGTTTTGATTGGGGTAAATGACAGGATAGAGGACAGGTAAACAGTGAGAGAAAGAGAGAAGGAGTGAAGGAAAAGATAGAAACAGAGAAGAGAGAGAGAAGGAGAGAGAGAGAGAGAGAGAGAGAGAGAGAGAGAGAGAGAGAGAGAGAGAGAGAGAGAGAGAGAGAGAGAGAGAGAGAGAGAGAGAGAGAGAGAAAGAGAGAGGTGATAGCAGAAGAAAGAGGAAAGTGGATATTCATCCCGTTCAGGAGAATCAGTTAACCATTCATCACCATAGTATCCAGTTACACAGAAAGGCAGATTCAGTACTTTTTATGAAGTCATTCTTTTTTTGCGTCGGCCCTGTTTTTGTTGACTTCTTCCTTTCTCAGTGATGATGATGTATGTGTGGTGAATGCCCAATCTCAGGCCAAACCAAACAGCACACGCACAAATAATGATGATGAATGGAAACTAAATGAAACAACTCCTTTCAATGAGTAAATAAACATGATATTTTGACAGCAAGTAAATAGAATCTGTCTTTTATTTGTATAAAAACACACATCTGCCATACCACACTTTGCATTATAAACCCAAGCTGTATAAGACACAAGATTTGTAACCCCATCTTGGGATTTCCACATCAGTTATGCAAATGTCAACCCTTTTACCTCGAGTCACAAAAGGTTTTCTGGGATATTTTGTTCACTGAAATTCCTTTCTATCAAAATGAAATATATACACTTTGTATGTCAGTGTACATTTGGGTGTGTATATATGCCCATTTTTCATCATGATATTTCTTAAACTCAATCCAAAAGTTATGAAACAGAAAAGATAAACACTAAGTAATAAACAACAGAAAAAAAATATTTACAAATTTCCTCCCTTTGTCACTTTCCCTCACAGCTTGTAGTAGTGTGTCAAAATGATATAATTATATTTAGAAGACAAGGAAATAAGTGATGGCCTCTATAAGAAACACAATAAAGATATGAATAAACCAACAACTTCTGTGGACTGAGGGATTCTGAGACAATAGACTCCATTCAGACAGAGCGAACACAACAACACAGCCATTGCTTTTTTCAACAACTTGGTGACAATATCGTGTTACACGCACTCTATAACCAAGAAAACAACTCCTTCACGTCCCCAAAAATGACCCCCCCCCCCTCCCCCCCTAACATTTTCACACACAGATTTGTGTTCTATTATCTTTTCCTCAGATCATACGGCATGACATGCAGTGCAAGCTAACTCCTCTTTCCTGGCAGCCTCTGTCGAGCTGCAGGTTAGAGATTATCTCGCAGTGCATGGGGACAGTTGGAGAAGCCAGCTAGCTAACACGGTAGTGGAAATACCCGAGGTCAGCAGCTGATATGATGCTTAATGGGCCAGATGTGGCGATAGTGATGTTGGCTCAGATAGTGGGCCACACTGGGTATGTCTGGGGGTGTCTGCCTGGAGCCTCAGTAGATGCTGACGGCACTGTTTTGGTGGGAAGCAGATCGGTCTCGGACTAGTCAGCGCAAACGTAGGTGTGTGTGTACGTGAGTGTGTGTTTGTGTGTGTGCGCCTGTGTATGTGAGTCTGTGTTTGTGTGCGTTAGAAACACTGTGTGTGTGTGTGTGTATGTCCGTGTGTGTGTGTGTGTGTGTGTGTGTGTGTGTGTGTGTGAATGTGAGTGTGTGTGTGTGTGTGTGTGTGTGTGTGTGTGTGTGTGTGTGAGTGTGAGACTGTGTGAGTGTGAGAAACATAGAGAGGGCGTGTCAGTGAATGCTGAAACCACTTATTTTTTTCGGGAGGTGATAAGAACGTTATTTGTTACAAAGTTGACTGGTCCGTTTTTTTCTCTCCACGGTACCCTCCCCCCCCTCCCCCCCCCCCCCCCCCCCCCCCCCCCCCCTCTTTATCTGTCTTTTTAGCTAACGTCTCTAGACCTCTGTCCCCTCTCGTGGGTAGAGGAGCCCACCAGAGCCCAGCCCCGAGTAGAACGGCCCGCTGTACTGGCTCAGAATGGGGCTGCTGTATCCCAGAGAGGATTGGCTGGGAGAGGACGAGAGGCCAGGGGGAGGCGGAAGTGCTGAGGCCCAATCCGATGCCCCCGGGCTGGGGGAGTAGCTACCAAACGCCCCTGTCTGCTTAGGCCTCGGAAGCACCTCCATGGGCAGGTTGATGTGGAGCGGCCCTCCGACCTCCGCGGCCGTCATTCCCGACATCTCGGAGAGGAAGCTGCTCAGACAGGGGGTGGGGCCGGAGGAGGAAGGGGAGGGGATTCTATCTGCCGGCGGGGAGATGTCCAGGGCTGGGTTACTGGGGTTGTTGGGGCTGCTCCTCTCGCTGTCGCCTGAGTCCGGACCCCCGGACCCCCCCTCCGCGCCGGGCAAGGTGTCCGACTTCCTCTTCCTCTTACGGCGGAAGTTGCCGTTGTCAAACATCTTTTCACAGTTGGGGTCCAGCGTCCAATAATTACCTTTGCCTGGGGTGAAAAAGATAGACAGACAGATAGAGAGAGAGAGAGAGAGAGAGAGAGAGAAAGAGAGAGAGAGAGAGAGAGAGAGAGAGAGAGAGAGAGAGAGAGAGAGAGAGAGAGAGAGAGAGAGGGGGGGGGGGGGTAAGAGAGAGTGGAAATAGGTAAGCTGTTGTTTGGCGTTGAAACATAGGGCTTTTAACTGTTCAACAAAAATATCACCACATTCCTTGGTGGAAATTTAAACAAAGCATCGAATGAACACAAGCTGCTCTCTTTTTCAAGAAAAAAAAAACACTTCACCAAATAAAAAAATGGACATTAAGATGGGCAGTTTAAAAATAAATATTATGAACAAATAAACCAAATAGTTTGCTGGCAGCATCAGAAGGCAAATACAAAGAATCAGCAGAGGCAAAGAGCGTGAGTTTTATCTAAATAAAGTATAATTTAATAAGTCATAATTTATGCCATAATATTGTTTTGTCAAGTCTTACCTGGGTCATCCTCGTCTCTGGGGACCTTCTTGAAGCAGTCGTTCAGAGACAGATTGTGCCGGATCGAATTCTGCCAACCAGCTTTGCTTTTATTGTAAAAGGGAAAATTGTCGGCCACGTACTGGTAGATCTGACTCAGGGTCAGACGCCGCTCGGGGGCCCCGTGGATCGCCATGGCGATTAGCGCGGAGTACGAGTACGGCGGTCGCACCAGCTTCATCAGGTCCTCCTGAGAGGGCAGGGAGAACCAGCCCAGCTCGCCTCCCCCTGCCACTCCCGGCCCCAGGTAGGGCCTCTGCATGCCGTAGTGCTGGGGGACGAACGGGGGCCCCGGGTTACCGGGAGGACCCGTGGTGGCCAGGTACGGCGGTCCACTGATCCCCGCGCCGTTGAACCACAGGTAAGGGTTGTCGGGAGGGCTGGCGTATTCTCCCATGTCGTAGGAGGACGGGGTGTTGCGCTGCGGGCTGGGTAGAGAGGGGGGCGGGTAGTAGCAGTCCCGGTACATGCCCAGCTCCGGAGGCTCCTGGCCCAGGCTGGGGAACTGGGGGCCACAGCGAGGAGGAGACTGGTCTTGCTGCTGCTGCTGCTGGGTCTCGAAGGAACTCATCATGTGGGTTGGAGTCACCTTCCTCAGGAGGGAGAGGTCCTTTGTTTCAAGACAGTTTGTCCTTTGTTTCAAGACAGTTTGTCCTTTGTTGAATAGAAACAAAAGAGCACCTTTGTTTTTAAATGTTGTTGAGAAAGTTTGATGTGAATCTATTTAGATAAATGTCCCTTTTTCCCTAATGGTCCTTTAAAGGGCCGTTCTATCTCACTGAATGTGTTTAGCTCCTCGTCCGTTGCCTAAATGTTGCTTTTCACTAGTTCCCTTGCTCTGCAATCTACCCTGCTACCTGTAGTGGCTTTGCCCTTGCTCTAAGTCAGAGATGCTGTCACACCTGTTTTATCTGTTTCCCTGGTAACACCCCCTGACGTGTTTGATTGGCTGTTTCCACAGGTGAACATTTTCACTTTCTTCCCCTTTTTCTACCTATGACAGCAAATTCCACAAAGGGGTTTCTCACAACACAGGCATTTTCCACTCTCATTTCTAATCTGAAATAGATCTGAAATATAATTTTGATAACAATCTGATAACTCACAATCTATTTAGTCTACTAGGGATTTTTTATGCAAGGTATAGTACAGACAGTCTGTGTGACAGTCTAAGCTGTGTAGGTTATCCCAAAAATCTGATAAGCTTTCCAAAAGTGAAATGTACCTTTTTTAAACTGTAAATCAATAATACTACAAAAAGTAATCACCGGTGATGATAAAATAAATAGTTTACAATGTTTACCCTTGGCCTTGTTTCCCCGGAAGGTCGAGACAGCGCTCGAGGAGAAGTCAGGAGAACGCGCAACCCCTCATTTAAATTTGGCAGTTTCAAAAAGGCCTCGGAGAGTAAAGCTCAGATAACAATATCCCACCAGTAACGAGAACCAAGGTAACTAGCTGATAAATGAATGGTTGGTACTATTGTTGTTGTTTATTTTAGTAATTTTTTTTTTTTACCTCAGGGACCGTGAAATAACCAAGTTATTGAAGATGGATACCAACATTTATACACACTGTTTAGTACCGTTTCGGTTGTGCCAGCTGACTTAAAACTTGAGCTAACGAGCAAACGTAGCTAACGTTTTCTTTAGGGTAGAACGGCTAGCTAATTCATTTGTAAAAATTAGCCAACGTCGAACGAGCTAGAATTAGAATAACTTCAGACTTTGGTTGTTGAAAATTTAAATAAAAGTCAATACCGGGTGGTTGCCATTGGCTAGACTACCACCCGTCCTGGGTGACCTGTATTACATGTAGGCCTAGCTAACATTAGTCTTAGGTCTTAATATTAAGTAACGTTAACTTCAAGTTAAATCATTATGGCGGTGTCGGCGATACACCAACCTGTTTTTCACGTCATGGCACTGGTTTGTAGATGGCTGACTCAAACTCGTCTTGCGAGTATCAAGATGATCTCAGAGAGGAGATGATGCAAATCAATAAAGATTTGGAGAGCATGATTGAAGACGTTGGAAATATATCAGGTAAGCCAACAGTTAAGTTATTTTAAGAATAAGTGGAACTCCGGTTGAATGTTTATTTTGGGTGCCATTCAAGTGGTTTAGGGCAGTTTATGGATAAAGTGTGCTTTGATTGTAGCCTTAAACAAAACTTACTCCGACCTGTGAAGTTTGCTCTCTCCAAATAACAGTTTCATCATGCGTTGATAATGTGTTTCTTCTGCAAAATGAGTCCATACTTTATTAATGTGACAACAAGCCTTTATCAATGGATGTCTCAATAAGACTTTGGGTATAACACTGAATGAAAATGTGGCATGGTAGAATTTCCATTAGTAAACGTAAATTAACTATTTTCTCTAACCCCTGCTTTTCCTCTCCTTCCCACTTAAAGTGCAGATGACCTGGATGGCGTATGACATGGTAGTCCTGAGGACTGGGCCCGAGATTGGTGATTCCCTGCGTAGGCTGGAAGATGAGTACCAGCGTTGCAAGGCTGCAGTCTGTGGAGAGCACCCTGAGAAACAGGACCCAATGCTGCACAACCTGGGACTGGCTCACCAAGAGATAGAGCTGTGTTCTGTAGCATCTCTGGATCCTCTGTCACCACACACAACATGATATATATATATATATATATATATATATATATATATATATATATATATATATATATATATATATATATATATATGTATATATATGTATGTATGTATGTATATATGTATGGATTGGAAATGGTTGAACTAATATTTTCTATCGGGATTGGGGACAGTGGTTCAATGTATGCCTGTCATTTTGTGTGATTTTAGAGACAGAAAGGATCAAAAACACATACAAACAAACGTGTGTGCGTACAAACACACACATACACCCACACACACACACCAACAACAACAATAGAGCAGTAACAACGGTATATGGACAGAGGAGTGAGGTTGAAACCTCACAGACTGTTGCCAACCATATTGTTTAAGAGCACATTCTAAAGCGCTTTAGGTGCCAAATGTTTGCATTCATCTCCCTTTTGTTAAATAAAGTTGAAGTACAATTAATCAGTTTATTTATTTTTATTTTATTTTATTACATTCACTCCAACATCAAGCTGGACTAGGGAAAGTTGGGACCACTAGAGTAACTATTTTGTTTTAATGTTTAATTTAATGTCCAGATAGCCTAATTAAACACCTTGGAAATATCGCAGGCATGCTAGGAATACGTTTTATATAAATATAATATATCTTATTCTCTCTGAACTCTGAACTATTTGTAGTAAACTGTTGACCAAAGTATCCCTGGTCAAAACTGGCCCTCCTCTGTATACTCATTGATTCTCTTTTC
Source organism: Aplochiton taeniatus (assembly GCA_017639675.1). Taxonomy (NCBI): domain Eukaryota; kingdom Metazoa; phylum Chordata; class Actinopteri; order Galaxiiformes; family Galaxiidae; genus Aplochiton; species Aplochiton taeniatus. Next base: position 32,650,338 of record CM030174.1, on the reverse strand, counting down.
TGTAAAACCTCAAGTGTTACCTGCACCGCTTCAGCTTCCTGTGATTCGCATGTATTTCAGATGGAGAGAACAGAGAACCAAGCCGAACAGAGTCCAGCTAGACAGACCTTGGATAACATTCTGAGACAGCTGGACTCCATGTCTGAAACCATGGACAAACTGGCATGTAGGTCCTTTCTTCTCTCAGGAATCCTTCCCTTAACGCTGAAGGCTGTTTTATTTTTTGAAAGAAAGGGAGCTATATCCGTCTGTTTTTTGTTTTTTTTGCTTACTGTGTAGCTGACCGTCAGGATATGGGAATGCCCCACAGCTTCATCTTTTTTAAGAAGCGATTCCTTACCAGCCATCGATTGCGTTACTCATTGTAGGTTGAAGCCCCTCGCAATCCTATCTGGCACTGGCATTTGACAGGTATGCAAATTGTTTAAATGGCGCAACTCCCGTTCAGGATACAGGATATCCCTTTAAATGAGGACTAAAGATCCAACTACTGATAGGTGGTTTTAAAACGCGACTTGTTATCATAACAAGTTCAAAATCAGTTATTAGTTATGATTTAGTCGCCTGCCGACAGGTGAGGTGTCTCTCGTGTTGATGGAAAAGCGTCAGTGTGGGGACAGTGAAGTGTTTTAAGTCTGGCCTGAGGAAGAGCGTGGGGAAAACACCGTAATCACTCTCCTCCTCTCCATAGGCTGATGAGGGCGAACTAGGCCGAAACGTTAGTGTGCATTGTTTGATGGACAAATAAACTGGTGAAATCCAGATGCTGTCCGTGTCTGTTTTTCCTAATTTGGAGAGTGCTACCTTTCATCTTTGGATTTTCTCGGGGTTTTTAAGTCATCCCTCCCCTCTGTTCGTTGACTGAGCGCTAACTAGAACAATTATAAATGGCAGACAGCCCAGCGTTTAGGCAAATTGGGCTTGGATACGTGATCTATTATAAGCCTCTTATATAAAAGGCAACATAAAGGCAACTTGCCTTCCTTAGCTTATTTGATTGACCCCCTAAAAAAAAGCTATAAGAAACACATCACGCTACAGCTTCACCTGCGGGGTAGTGCTGCGGTGGTTTTTAATAGTTAGGCCTGCTCTACCAGTTGTAATTTAATAATTATCACAGTCTGGAAGCTCCCTTAGCTCCAGGGCCCCGTACAGGGGAAAAAAGCTGCTTGCCTTTTTTTGTACTGACATCGACACTTATTTGATTTCACTCGGTAAACTCTGTGATAAGTGATAAAAGGGACAATACCACAGCTATATACAGTGTTTATACTGTTTATTTCTCTCTCTCTCTCTCTCTCTCTCTCTCTTTCTCGCTCTATATATATATAAATAAACATTAAAGTAATAGGTCTCCGGAATATCACATTAAAGTGAACAGTTCAACTTCAGAGTTACATAGACAAGAGACTCATCTTATTTTTTTGTCAGAATGAATTACAACTGATTTTAAAATATAAATCGTATATGTTCGGAAGTGTAGACCTCACTATTGGTTATGTAAATAGTGCGTGTTTTCAAACAAGATTTCCCCATGTAAATCAGAGGCAAAAGCTACTGTAAACATGTTGTGTTTGTTCTGTAGGTCTTAATCAATAAGAGGGTCTTGTTTAAGTCTAATATGTCATACTTATTCCTTCTTAATTCCTTAGTTATGGTGTTACGTATTATGCCATATCATTTAATCTTACAGTAATTCGATTTGATCAGCCCTTCTCCATTTTGGCCAGCAGTGCAGACCCAGCTGAAACACTGTGAGCTCATTGTGTGCTTTGGCCACCCTGACAAGATGGCCGCCCTGACCCGTACGGAGATGGAAGTGATCAGACCCTGGACAGGACTCGACCCCACCGAGGAGTGAGGGATGAGGAAGAGAAGGTATAAATGGATAGAGGGAGAATACACATAGGAAACTGACATCATGCAATAACACTCACAAAAGAGAGAGAGAGAGAGAGGGAAAGGAATTAATGCAAGAACACTCACAAAACCACTTTTTCCATCATTTGTCTGCTTTTATTTCCTTGTTTATCATATAGTAAAAATATGCAGGTTATGGTATTAATAGAGTTGATTAACTTTTCGGTTGGAAACTCGTCACTGTCAAAACCCATTTGGCTCCCACCAACTCACACACACACACACACACACACACACACACAGTAGGATGGCGGTGCAGGGATAGGTCAGGAACCAGCCGGGTGTGCCAGGTAGCACTGACTCTGCGCCTCGGGGCTACGGTCCAAGGCATCGATGAGCAGCAGAGGAGTGTGTGTGTGGAAGCCGATTATGTCCGTCACTGCGGGGAAGCTCTGGAGCACACACACACACACACACACACACACACACACACACACACATGACCGTTAGTCACCTAATGACGCAGCTGAAGTCAACAACCGGTGGGTGGTCCTGGCTTGGTGCTACGTGGGCCGCTGGTAGAGGAAAAGCAACGGCCACGTTTCCAAAATAACGCCCTGAACCTGGAGTGTAAATAAACAACTCTGTGTTGTCAGAACATCGGAAGTTATTTTTACATCTCCAAGACTGTTTCGCTGTCCTGGACATTGGTGTTTTGGAAGAGATTCAGAAATCTACTCACATTTTTGTTAAAAGTTGACTTGAATATTCATTTTCATCAGATTCATTTTTCCACCCACCAATGTCATGATTATTATGGCACACGCGTGTAGTAAAATATTTCCTAATTTAGTGTAATTATGTGATTATTATGGAGTATTTGTCTAGTAAAATACTTGCTTATTTAATGTCCTGATTATTATGGATACACATCTAGTAGAATACTAATTCATTTTATATAGTTATTATAGAGTTCACGTCTAGTAAAATAATTATTCTAATTTAATATAATTATTATGGAAAACACATCTAGAAAAAGGATTTAATCAAATTGAATTTCATTATTATGGATACACATCTATTAAAATACTAATTTATTGTAATTATTGAGGAAAACACATATGGTAAAATTATTTCTGATTTGATTCTAATTTAATGTCCTATACTGAGGGTCCAGACTTATCTTTTCCTACATCAGGCCTAGGGACACATGAGGAAGAGGAAGGGTCAACACTGTCACAGAAGAAATTCCTCCAAGGCGACCCATTGCTTTGCTGGGTTGATTTACATTTTACATTACTATTTTTGTGTCATTTAGCAGACACTTGTAGCTTTTATTTTTCAGCGATGAGATTACAGGGCCCCTGGAGCAACTCAGAGTGTTCCCAGGTGGGATTTGAACTCACATCTTTGTTGTCACCAGGTGGCAGTCCTATCCACTAAGCCTCCACTTTCCACCCACCATGTATAGTTGTAAAGTCTCCATTTTATGACAAATTTCCATGCCGGCGTAACTAGTGTCCCTTTACTCTGCTTTTGCTCCTAACATAGGGATGTTAAATCTGATGACTCATCCCGAAACCTCTTCTTAACGGAGTCAACTGCTTTGATTCCACTTAACTACACATGCATACCAGTATAAAGATGGTCTAGCCCTAGGTCTGACTGCTCCTCCTTCTAGTAAGCGGTTGAAAACATGGCCACAGTCAAGGAACTGCCAAAAGCGTTACTGGAATTTATAACGAGGTTGTTTAAAAAACAAGGTCGTTTCTTTTGTACGTGTCGATCGAGAAGCGACCCTGCATTTAATCGAAGTTTCTCCTCACCCTTTCATTCCACGATAAAGCAACGTAATCGGACACTTGGTTGTGTGAACGCTCCCCCGTGTTTTGAACCCAAACCTTTGGGTGTTACCTCGCTGCGGTTGGTGCCCAGTGTGTAGGAGCCATTCTGCTGTCGGATCTGGATGTTGTACACCTTCCCTTGGCTCAGGACCATCAGGGTGTAAGGCTGGGCTGACAAGCGCTTGGAGCTGTCTCTCACCAGGAAGGCCCCGTCCTGATACACACGCACACGCACACACACACACACACACACACACACACACACACACACACACACGCACAAGCACATACAACACACATCACACACAGAAGAACAGAGAGATATGTTTAATGCACAAACCACAAAATCCAAGAAATGTTAAGCCACTTGAGCCCTCGAACCCACGAAAAAGCTATGTGCTCATTGCTGGTTGCTTGTAATAGGAATAAACTTGTTCATCCATTGATTCATGATTTATTTGTCCACTCCTGTAGCAGTTGTTTCGAGTAAATAGTGTCCTGTAAATTAGTCTCTTTTGACGTTGATGTGTTGGCAATATCTTCCCTGCGATGATACCAACAAACTATAGTTGGTTTCTATGCAGATTGACACAATTCTATTTTGATAACATTTTTTTTTGCCATGATGCAGTTTTTAAAATCTCACTGTGTTTCATTTGTGCTGTGTTCCCTTAGATTCCCTTGGATTCCCTTAGATTCCCTTGGATTCCCTTAGATTCTCCTTGTGACCAACAGGTAGAGAAAGAGCTTCACCATGTGGCATGGGGAGTGACACACACACACACACACACAGACACACACACACACAGACACACACACACACACACACACATATATATATACACAGAGAGAGAGAGAGGGAGAGAGAATTACTTACCTTGTCCACCCCTCTGAGAGAAGCTTCTGCCTGCCGTCTGGTCACCATACCAGCGTACCACCTGAAGTCCATTTCCTGGTGTTTCACAAAAACCCTTGTTTATTATTCTGTTTAAGTGGTTTGCATTTTCAGTCAAATAAAATGTAGAATGTTTTAAAAGTTTAGTGGAGAAATTTGATCAAAACTAGTATTTTATCTATAGAGATTCAAAAAATTCAAAAGTAGAACAACGTCTCCCCCTTGTGTCCATTGTCCCAAACAACACCTACAATTAATTTTTTACATTTTTTTACGTGAATTACGATAACAACTCACTTCGACTTGCGCAAAGGTTGAACTGGCCACCTTAGGAGGTTGGTGGTGCGGATGTTGCATTTGAGAAGGAATAGGTGGTTTAGCTAGAATAGACCTGAAGAGGAAAGGAGACAAGTATTGTAAGACCGACTCTCACTCAGTGTATTTTGTTTATTAAAGATTTAGACACTATTTAGACACTTCTGAAATGCCCCCCCCCCAAAAGAAATCTGAGTTGTATATAGGGTTAATTTTTGCGAACTTTTAAGTCTGAAAACAATTTCCAATTTCAACACATATTCGAGTTCAAACAATTCTAAATAATATAACTTGATAAAAAAGTATCCCCGAGTAAGGAATGAGATACTAAAGATCTCTGTAGGAAATTCTATCCATCAACCAATTGGAGCCCACCCCAACTACAACCTTTGCCCCAAAGTAACCTAGTCACACTTCATGCACTATTTTATTTGAATATTTATATATATATATATATATGTATATATATATATATATATATATACTTTTTTTTTTTAGGACATTTAGCACATTCATTGGATGTTGCTATTATTCCTATTGATGGTTCACTAATCCTCTACTCTTTCGAAGGGAATAGAATGAATGTAACAGACTCGAATGTTGTTTAGGGTTACCTTTGAGAGTGGTCTGGCTGTTTGGGGACTTTGAGTGCCGGCGTCTTGGTCATAGGGGACGGGGTGGAAAAAACACCATCTCCTGGACAAGAATGGTATTACAACTCACAATCGTTCCAAAAAATAGATACTTTTTTTATTATATAAAAAACATTATTGGTAAAGTCATAATCCTAAACTTGAGTGTCCGATAATACCTCAAAGCTATATTATTGTTAAACTTGACTGTTTACATTATAGAAATTGAAATATATTTACAATTGAAAATGAATAAATAAGCGTCAGTCTGCCTGGCATTTCTTCTTTTTAAAAAAACATCTTACTTGGCTCAGGTCTGTAGGGTCCAACCTGTCCCGGTTTCTTTGTCCTATCAATCTGGGGAATAAGAGGGGGTGCTGGAAGCAAACACAAATTTCTTTAAGATATCAAGGATTAAATAACACTATAACAAACAATACTTATATTTTGATACCTATATGCTAAATTAAGCACGTTGGTAATGCTATCTGTGAAAGCTCGTGATATTCTAATCTAGGGCCCTACTATATAGATAATTCCAAACATGAAAATGTCAAGACTTTTTGAGTGACAGTTCGAGTGGTCAATCGTACCTTTTCCTCCTGGTTTTAAAGGCCTCTGATTGGACGGCTCCGTTCTGGGAGGAGGGGCAAGGGGCAAAAACTGCCAATGGAAGAGACATATAACATCTCAAATATATCATATTTTCTGTAATTAATTTCTAATACATTTTTGAACAGTTGACAGTAAAAAGGGGCGGGTTTTGGACACAGAGAATAATTGGATTTGA
>CM030174.1:32616502-32639002 GCA_017639675.1 Aplochiton taeniatus | reverse complement strand
TGTGAGAAGAGGGCACAGGCTTGGGGAGTGTGTGTGTGTGTGTGTGTGTGTGTGTGTGTGTGTGTGTGTGTGTGTGTATGTGTGTGTGTGTGTGTGTGTATGTGTGTGTGTGTGTGTGTGTGTGTGTGTGTGTTTGGGTGGGGGTAGTATTGGAGGCGGATCATTTCACAGTAAGGGGTGGCGGGAGTGACCAGTGTTGGCCCGTCTGGGTGATTACTGGTGGGGTGGGGGGTGGTGTGTGGTTGTGTGTGGTGGTGGGGGGTGGTGTGTGGTTGTGTGTGGTGGTGCGGTGGGGGGGGGGGTTTAGGAGGGGGAGGGCCTTCTCAGACAATTATTCCCCCGATAAGAGGAAAACAAGCCCACATTTAGGATATGTTGATACAGCCACTGTTTTAAAAAGGTCGTGTGGGTAGCTTTTGTTCTAGAGTTGATTGTAGTACAATAACGAAACGTTTTATCCAATCTTTTTGTTTTGTGTTTGTCTTTATACTTACAGTATATACATATTTAGTTGTTATTTTAGTCATTGGTTGCATTGTACATAATTTACCTAAGATATCCCAGCATAGCAGGTTGTGATCACAGTAGAACACAGGGTAGGAGGTTGTGATCACAGTGTAAGTCAGGGCATCAGGTTGCGATCACAGTATAACACAGAGCATCAGGTTGTGATCACAGTGTAAGACAGGGCAGTAGGTTGTGATCATAGGGTAACACAGGGTAGCAGGTTGTGATCACAGCAAAAGGCAGATCTAAGGGGTTGTGATCGAAGTGTAAGCCAAGGCAGCAGGTTGTGATCACAGCAAAAGGCGGCAGGGGTTGCGGTCTGAGGGGTTGTGATCTCAGGGGAGGTGGTCTGAGAGGTTGTGGTCTGAGGGGTTGTGATCTGAGAGGGGTTGTAGTGAGGAAGGGGTGGGGGGGGCACCACTGGGGTCGGTATGCATGAGGCCACAGCAGGTAGGCCCGGGAAACATGCAGCTTCCTTACATGCTAATAACACAAATGGAGAAGGGAGGAGAGCTGAGGGAGGGAGAGAGAGCGGGAGGGAGAGAGGGAGGGAGGGAGGGAGTGAGGGAGGGAGGGAGGGAGGGAGGGAGGGAGGGAGGGAGGGAGGGGCGGGGGGAGGGAGGGAGGGAGGGGCGGAGGGACAGAGGGACGGAGGGAGGGAGGGAGTAAGAGAGTGAGGGAGGGACGGAAGGAGGGAGGGAGGGATAACTGGTATCTAATTCAATTAGTCTAAACCACATAGGTCTCTAATACCTAAATGTAGAAATAGAAAACGTTTTTTATAAAAATGAATACAGAAACATTCCAGTATTCTCCGTTACGTGGTGGTCTATCATGTTATAATAATATCTATGTTTGCTGCTTGCTTTTGAAACTAAGCCTAAAGCAGGAGGGTCTGGAGCTCGGCGTCTACGTAAGATCATTTATAAACCTTAACAACAGCAACCGTAGCAAAGGATTCAAGCCCAATGCAGATCCCTTTTTTAATCATGACATATATTACATGTTTGATTGATTGATTGATTGATTGGTTGATTGATTATTACTAACCCATAACAAAGGCTTCCACCCTAATGCAGATCCCTTTTTTAATCATGACACATTTCAAGTGCATTGCCTGCCATAAACTGATACATGATTGATTGATTCATTGATTGATTCCTGTATTTAAGTGTTGTGCTCCCAACAAAGCCCAGACCACATGGACTCATAAGACACTTTACCTCTTCAGTTTTCATAAAACAGAGATCGAACCCTTGGCATTCCATTGGACTGTGGTCTGCTGGCGTTTGGTCAATAAAAAAAACGCAGCAAAGCAATGGCCAGAGAAGCCGTGCCCGTATCCACGGCAACCCCTTAGTCACAAGCTGCCCCCCTCTTCTCTCTCACCGTGAGTAGATCACAGCGGACATGACTCCAATGAACTGTTGATATCCCCCCCCCCCCCACCAGCACGCTCCATAGAAAGAAGTGCCATGACAGATGCATCGTAACTCGTTCTTCCCAGGGACAAACTGACGTCTCTACCTTCACATCAGCGCATTCGATCTGCCTCTGAACCCTCCCCCCCCCCTCTCGCCCCCCTCCCCCAGTCAGGGAAGACCGTTCCCCTCCTCCTCTATCTTGTCCCTGGGGCACAGGAGAGGACCCCCTGATGGAGGTAATATCCATCCCATCACTCAGGCCCCTGGCAGGTTTATGGCACATCCAGCCGAGAGGGAGATCTTTTTTTTGGGGGGGGGGACGGGGGGGGGGACGGCCTGGAGGGGGGTTTAGGAGGACAGAAGGAGAGCCATCCAGGGACAGAGATAAGCAACAGGAATGCCTTTTGTTTGGGTCCTCCACAGGAATGAAAGTATAGTTGCCTCCTTAATATGACCAATATGTCGCATAGCCTTGGTTTCAGTTTGGTTTTGATGATGCTGTTCTGTTCTTGGCAAGCGGATTCCTTTGTGAATGAGACTCATATCTCAATTAGACTCATCTACAGTTAACTAAAGAATAAATAAGAATATATACCAGACAAATAAGACGTTTTTTATGTACTCACGTAGATGGTTTGGGAATCGGCTTATGCACAGTTCTGCAAGTTAAGAACTAACTGAACCTTGGGTGCATATTCCTTAGTTCCCTCTTCAAAAATCCTAGTTGCTACCAGCTGCAGTGACATAATGGTGACTGGTGAAAACCGGAGAGGATGAGAGGCTATCAATCAAAGGAAAGTTGTGATACCAATGTCATTCATAGTTTGCCTACCGTTTGCAGGTGATTAATGACGCAAACTTTCCAGTAGGATATGTCAAAATCAATATGAGTCAATAACAGGCCCATAGGTTATGTCTAGGTTTGCCTGCATGGACTCTAAACCGATTGTTCCTGTACGAAACCAACAAATATGTGCTCATATAAAAACGATGACTAAGGTCAGGCTACCAGCGCGCCCCTATGGCGCACAAGTACGAAACTATTGTAATGCACGTGTTGCATTGTGGACCAAACTCAGCAACAAGATGAAATAATTACCCCAATAGGGTAGAAGTGGATAAATTGAGACTGACTTAGATTTGGTCTGAATTTAGACCGGGTCAAACTGAGTGGGGCTGCACCAACCGGAGCAATGACTTTGTAGACGTTTAGCTTACTTGTTTCTGCTTATGGTGAGAGGCGCAGAGTGAACATCACAAAACCAGGAAATGTTGAGTCTAGACTTTCGCGTGTTTCTCTGGCAGACAACAACAACAACAACAACAACAAACAAACAAAAAACGAATAAAATAAAATAAAAAACAAACATTTATAAATATGTTCATATACATTGTAACTTTATTGGATATAATCTCAAATTGGTAGGCTACAAAAATATTTTATAAAATGTACATTTATACAACAGGCAGTGAAATTAAAAAGTGCATGTGGTATAGTGTTGGGATGACATCAACTGTGTGAACAGCATTTAGTGGCCTTGATATCATCTGCTCCAGGTCAGCAGGTCAACACAAATCGGTGTGGACATTTTACGCAAAATATAATAGGCCTATAACAACCTTCCAGTTATACAAAGTGGTCAACTCTGTGTCTTGTCATTTACAAACAAGCAACAACAACAACAACAACAAGGACAGCATATTTTGGACTCGGTGTTTTGTCTACCTCCCTAACCCCAGTATTGTGATTCTATTCAGTCATCGCCTATTTGGGTCCGCGGTATTTCCGTCTGTGGGTGTGTCCATGTCCGTTGCCACTCTCTCTTTTCGCACACACGTGCTTGACAACAGCACCTGAGCAGTCCTCGCACTTCACAGAGCAGCACCAGTGGAACTTACAGTTACAGCTGCTGACCACCTCTGTGCGCATTTCTTCTACGCGCAGGCCGCACTCGTGGCACAGTCTGCGGCAGCTGCGTCTCTCCCACTGGTTTAAACCGTCTCCGTGCTGCAGACACTCGCGGCCCTCGGTGCCATGGAAACCCATGCTGTGGTTCTTGGCGCAGTAGTCCGGAGAATCCTCCAAATATATCAGATCCGTGTGAGCCATAGCGTTGAACGCGTGCGTGATGGCACCGCGGTGGTCGGCGCTGTTCGCTGACTTCATCAGCCTCTTGTCCATCTCCAGTTTCCGCGCCTGGTCGTGTTTCACTTTCAGATAGTTGCCGACGTCGCGGAATTCAGACAGCTGTGTCCAGCACGTTTGGATGCTGCAGCTCTCTGACATGCCGTGGCACCTGCAGATGCGCTTCATGGTCGCTTTCACGGCCTGAGTTAGAAAACAACATGACAACGTTCAGGAGCGTGTCTTCTACCCATTGAATAGATTCAATTAAAGCACATGTAGCCTACTCTTTAGTCCAGTCAAATTACAGAGAGCAGTCAAAAGCTACAGTGCACATAATGAAAAGCTTATTTCTGAGTGATTAACTGAGCTTTTTTTTTTTTTTTTTTCTGGGACGTGTGTTTCTAAATTAGCACTAGCTTATGTAGAATCAACACAAATATGTGTCACAACCAAGAGCGATGACAATGAATGATGACCATATACAGGCCTACCTGACGTCCCGCCTCGTTGTTATGCAAGTTTACAGCAGCGCGAGAATCCTGTCCGGTCTCCAGGGCATCCACGTACTGTTTAGAGATGCTTTCCCCAAAGTCCACGTTGTCACTGCAACCGCCCCAGAACCAGCCTCGACCACCTGGGACAACACATTGAGAATGACTTCAAATAACAATACAATTAGGTAGGGGTTATATTTATGAACCATGTTCAAATAGCCAGCAGGGGGAGCTGGGGTCAATGTGGCTCATCCCATAGCCTCGCATCCTAGGACTTTCTCAGCGGTAATAATTTGCCAATCATTTCATTTTACTTCGAATAAAAAGTAATCCTTAGCAGATTCCCCTGCTCACCACTTAACACTAGTTATGAATGACTGATATGCCTACCATTCTTTCCGTTCATCGAGACATCGCATCCGCAGTTGTCAAGGTCACCGAGGCTGCAATTTCTGGTCAGAGTGTACATGACACCTGCTGCGGTGGCGGCGTGTACAAAAGACGTTTCTTTAGTAGCTGAGGACACAAATACGGTTGTTACTCACACTTTTACGCACGTCTTACTGTGTTTACGCAGTGGGTATTCATGGTGTATTGCAGTCTTAATAAATGTATTCGTTTTCAGAAAGATATAAACATATTCATATGTATATATATATATTTTTAAACAGAAGCCCTACCACTTCTCATTCCTTTGAGCTGGAGCGCACTTTCGGGGCAATTCCACCGGTCCCAAGCGAACTGGTGCTTACATTCCTCTATTCCACTCTGGGCGCCTGCCTGAACGCTGCTGGCATATGTCAGGTATGCCTGACAAGAATAACAAACTTACAGTTCAAATCTATTTAAACGTTTATGTCACCATACCATGACCATGGTGTAGTCTATTTTTACGTGATGACAAATAGTGAAAGTTTAGCGTTCCAAGGCTATGTATAAACATAACGACCAATACGCACGCGAATAATATGCTATGAATTGTTGTCATGTACCTTTGGTCCAGTCATTAGAAAATTGTTGACGGCCCTGAAGAAGAAAAGAGAGAAATAAATAAGACGGGTGCATTTGTTTCTCATTTTCTATGAAGCTCTGCAAATGATTCTTACCAAGCATGTCCGGGATTAGTTTCGTAGTTAATTAAAAGTGCCAACAGCGAAATAAAAGAAACCACCATTGTGAGTTCACCTCTAACCGCAAGAAGAGACAGTGGGTTCAGGCAAAAGGAAGAACAAAATGTTGGCCTTTATTGGAATGAGGGACAACAAGGCCGCTTGTCCTTTGTTTTCAAGATTCGAAAGACGCTGATTGGGTGATGACTTGAGGAAACGCCTATGCGCACTTCAAAGGTGATGGGCATCGGTCCTCAGGCGTCAGGACACCCTCATTCAACACGATTAATGACTTAATCCAGATCGCCTGCAGAGACATTGTACCCAAGACTCCCAACCAATATACAAACCGATGCAATCTGAACTTCAAAGCACCAAATATATACACATTTTTAAAGGATCTGTTTTTGAAGAAAATACGACTATAGATTTGATAAAAGTTAATTTAATATGTAATTAGCAATCCAAAGTACAGATGTAGTGGTACAATTATTGCAGAATTCACAATTTTCAAATAGACTATGACGCATGACAAACCAAAACATCCCTTTACACTAAAACAAAACACAAAACGTGAAAATAGAATGTTTAAAAACATGTTTGCCAATGAACAAACTAATTGATTATTTATTTAAATAACAACGTAAAGTGCGTTAAACAAAGGACAATGGTGCACTTATTGGAAGCATCAAGTATTTATACCCTCAAGGAAAGAATCAGGTATCTCGATTAAACAACTGTGCATAACTCCTGATTCAGGAAAGAAAAAGAACATTAGAAATATTTACATTGAATAAATAATAAGACCAAATATTTGACAATCAGTTATTGCGCGCCCGGTGCTTTCGCTTAGATTTGTTGTGTGGCTTGCGCGCGGTCTCTCTGCGTACACAGAAGTATCTAGTTACCTCCTGTGTACACTTGTCACATCTCACCGTGCAGCACCAGTGAAATTTACAATTACAACTGCTAACGACTTCTACGCGTCGCTTCTCCACTCGCAGGCCGCATTCGTGGCACAGTCTGCGGCAGCTGCGCTTTTCCCACTGAGAAAGATTCTTTCCTCCGTGCACGCACTCGCGGCCCTCGGTGCCATGGTACCCCTGGCTGTTGTTTCTCGCGCAGTAGTCCGGAGAGTCCTCCAGGTAAATAAGCTCCGTGTTTGCGATGCTTCTGAACTTCCCCGTGATGGCACCTCTGTTGTCGGCGCTGTTACCAGCCCTCATCCGCCTCTTGTCCATCTCCAGTCTCTGCGCCTGGTCGTACTTCAACTTGAGATAGTTACCAATGTCGCGGAAGTCGGACAGCTGCATCCAACAGGTTTGGATACTACAACTCCCTGACACCCCGTGACACTTGCAAGCCTTTTTCATGGTGGCCTTAATTGCCTGTCAGAAAAATATATATATATTTTGGTAAATTGTATGTTTCGTTAAATTCCACTTGGCCTTTCTAAAATGTAATTATCTGCCATTGTGTCCAAACTGGTAAAACAAACATCCTCCAATATCAATATTCATACACACTTCAGCCACCAAACATGTATGAACTCATTGAGCAATGTGTAATTTGCGTTAGTTTATTTATTACCAGTCTGCCTGCCTCGTTGTTGTGCAGGTTCACTGCTGCTCGTGAATCGTGCCCGTTCTCCAGCGCGTCAACAAATTGTTTGGAAATTTGTTCTCCAAATTCCACATTATCACTGCAACCGCCCCAGATCCATCCTCGACCACCTACAGAAGGCAGAGAACATATGGCTTGAATAAAATAGCTTTATACAAAGCGCCTATATTGTATTTATATTTTTACAGTAGCCTAGAAAGTCCTGCACGTTACTTATTTGCATGACACCACCGCTGAAAACTGTTGTTAGAGGGGAAAAAATCTTGAGTTGTTACTCAAAGTAGGCCTACCCATTTGGCCGATCTTGGAGTCATCACAACCACAGTTATCAAAGTCTCCCATGCTGCAGTTCTTGGTCAGCGTATACATCACTCCCGCGGCGCCGATGGCATGCACGAACGACGTCTCTCTTGTGGCTATAATTTAACAAGTATTAACATGATTACCAAAACAAAATACAACTTTCCTAACTGTTCATCAAATGAGCAATGTCCGTATTACTGTGCGTAAGTGACGTGTGTTATGAGATCATCATATTCTTAAGAGGTATACTAGGCCTATAATATGCATAAACCATCTTTAAAAAAAAAGACACATGTAATCTCCGATTATTATTTATAATTACATCTTTCTTTCTCACCGCCGCGCAAGCCGCTGTGTGTGGATAACTGGAGCGCGCTCTCGGGGCAGTTCCACCTGTCCAATGCGAACTGGTGTTTGCATTCTTGTATTCCATTCTGCGCACCTATTTGCACACTATTGGCGTAGGTCAGAAAAGCCTAGATGGCAAGAGAGATATAGAGAGAGCAGCATTGTTATTTAGCTATACTTTTTTTTTAACTAATAAAATGCAACAAAACGAATAATTTATATTTTTGCAAATTATATATGGTTTTACCTTTGGTCCAGTCATTAGGAAATTATTCACCGACCTAAGTTGAGAAAGAAAAGCAGATAGATATTAAGATACAGGCATTGAGTCAGTGTTCTTTCATCCAAATCCTTAGGCCGGTTTGTTCTACTTATGGTAATAATACAAATAAAAGACAAAAGATGCCAATGACAAAACCTAGGTCGTACCAGGTGTGGGTGGGTAGAATGTGACAGCAAATAGTCAGAAGCAAGGAGGATAGCATTCTAAGAGGTCCCATGTTGACTTCTGATACGTGTCCCCTTGACTGTTTTCCTCCGTGTCCCAAAACGAAGGTATCCTTGTGCTATCCAAAGTGAACTGCGCGAGTGCAGGCCTAACTATAGAGCGACTGAGTTTTTGCCTATTGCAGTTTGGATATTTATACGCTCGTCCTCTGATTGACAGTGCTCCTCTCTTGGTAGCATTTCACTGTGAAAATGCACCAACGAGGTCGTTAAGTGTCGTTTTCTATAGACGAATAGGAGACGTCGCGGTGAATAACATGCACTTCAAAGCCGAGACGCAGACACAGCTAAATAGCCCCCTCACTCATTCACTGACGTTTCCCAGGCCTTATTCATTATAGACTCTTCCCATGTTGTGTCTGATCCCCATTTTTGTTTTATTTGATTTCTTCCCACTTTGCAAGATGTTTTAATAAATATGAGGCCCCATTAGACATTAATGATAATCCTGATTTGAGTCCAGTCAGGGCAAACAATATGACCAACATATAAGATCACAGACAGACTACACATCCCAAACAACATGATTTTACATGCCAATGTCTAACACAAATGTTCATTCGTGATTGACATAGAACAGGACCATACACCAACTTATGGCCTATATTTTGGCATGCATTTAGAGTCAACGGTGACAACACAGTCATAACATTGAAGAACCAGGGCGGAGATGGATCAAACATCATCACAAAAGCATCTTCCAGAATCTATAAGATATCTGACCACTGTGCACACCGATCGGCTTTCGTTGACTTGAATTGGCCAGGGAGCCAGGTCAGAGCTGTGTTATTTGGGGGAAATAACACCAGTCTCCCATAGTGAGAACATGGTGACTACAAAGCCATTCAGCATCGCGGATGAAGAGTCATGTAAATTCAACCTCACACACAGGTGACATTGGCACCCCCGTGATAACAGGATAATAGATCATTCCCTGGGAAAAAGACTTGGTGCGAAAATAGTCTGGAATTTACAAGCAGACGGAATACAAATGACAAATGTGATAATAGGGGTCTATACTATTTAATATATAAGGACATGTCTATCAAATAAAAGTGACTTCATGACTTGTTATTCCACTGAAATTGATAAGTTCACAGTCAGTTTTCTCCTTTCTGTTAACAATGTGGTCACAATTATTGATATCGAAATAATTTGAGGTAACGTTAGATTATATGGAATGATATATGCGTGGGACGCATATAATTAAACATCATGTGACTTAAGCGACCCATATTCTCTCGTCATCATTCGGAGTTTCTTTTAAATTATATATTCAATTCAATTCGCAACTGATTTGATATTAGAGAGGTCATCTCTGCTCTTATCGAGTTGACATGAACGAGTTCCAAGCCAAATCCCCTCTACTTTCTAAATCCCGATAAATCACTCAAAATCCCTTAAAACTTAATTTTACTCCGCGCGGGGTGACAATAGGCGAGTCATCGCGCGAGCCTCGTCAAACAAAGGACAAGAGAGAAGGTGAGGATAATCCAGACTAATTAGATATCTTCCTCCTTCATTTTATGACGAGCCTGAAACTAACTAGCAACACCTTCTGGGGGAAATAATGAAAGGCGATTAAACGACACTTGACGATTCCCCATTTCTGAATGCAACTCTGTAGAGGGTTTAACGACTTACTGCTGTTTTGGCAGTTAATAAACCATAAACAATAGGATACAAACTGCCCCTTTTTACAGATATCTATGAGCCCATAACATCGAAACTTGGATGAGCCAATCAGTCAGAGATCAATTTATTACAACTTGTCTTGACAAGTCTTATCATATATACATTTTAATTGTATGCATTTTCGGGTCCTTTTTTATGTAACTTTTGAGTACTTAGAAAAGTGCTATATAAGTAAAATGTATTATTATTATTATTATTATTATTATAGGCCTAACTTCGTGAAAATAACCGCTGAAAAGAATTAAATGGTAAACTCTTTTCTGATCCTTGTAGCCTTCATTTAGGCTATATTGATCAAACGTCGATGTGAATCTCTCCTCGCGTGTGCAATTGAATATATAAAACAAATAGTGGCCATGATAAATAAATAAATAAAAACTATAGGCCTATTAACTGAATAACCTCTATTTCCAAATGCCGACTCGCAGTCTTATGTGTATTTGCTTACCCCAATTGCACTGGACGTCAACACTGGGTGAGTGAAAAAAACAACAACTTCAGAGGCCAGACATGAAAGCGACCATGCATGTTTAAAACAACACTAACTACGACATGTGCTAATTAAATTTATCTAACAAGACGTTTTCAGACACATTATGGTCTCCGATGTACGTTGATGGGAGATTTACAACAGCAAATCCTGAGATAAGCGTCCTAATAAAGATCGTGGAGGTGACATGCTTGACAGCTTCGGGAAAAGGTGAGAGGATTGGTGACGCCAAAGGCGAGCTATACAGGGTCTGACTAACTCGGCTTAGGGTTTGAGACCCCTAGCAAGTGTTAAAATAAATACTATAATGACAGGAGTATTGACAATGATGTTATTTAGACGTCAAGGTGCATGATATAAGCTCTTGACAAACTTAATGCATAGCATAATCTACTTTAAAAAAATTGGGGTGGGTTTCTCTTGACTTCGGCATTCTTGTAATTTGGTAATGCAGATTACCGTTCTAATTTTATGATTCGCTGCGCCTCATTAAGGCTCGGGGCAGTTATTTTTGATAGATTGCGTCTGTGTCTTCATCCACTGGCTAAGATATGTACTAACACCTCACCCTTTGTAATTTACGGGCTATTGGTTTCTCATGGATTCAAATAGATTTAAAATATCTCCTATTCAAAATATGAGAAAAACAACAACAATACATAGCTTGTATTCCACTCCTCTTTTTGAAATCTTTATTTCATAAAGAAAAAAATTAAAATTTGATTATGAAAACATCCCACTGATTAATACAACAATGTCTGATTGCCCCCCCCCCCCCCCCCCCCCAACCCATGGAAGTAATGTTCCAACCCCCACCCACCCTAGCCTGGATGGCTGTCTGTCTCTGTAGGCCAGACCACTATCACCTCCAACGAGTTTGGCAATACGACATGTTGGCTAAGAAGCTAAAGCCTGGCTTGTAAAATGTACCCAAAGACGTTTGTGTGCTTCGACTACAACAATTGTGTTCGTAACCATAGCGATGAGACTGGAGACATGTCTTTTGGGCCGGTAGTGAAACGTTACAATTAGCAGAGACAGACTGAATCACAGCCCCCCCCCCCCCCCCCCCCCCTCTTCCCTTCCATAATGACAGAGAGACTACAAGAGGGAGTCATGAAGTCTCTACAGAGAGCCAGAAGAGTGTCTAAAAAGACCCATAGAATCACCATGGCAACCCATAGAGTCTCTGCAAAGACCCATAGAAATCACAACGGCAACCCATAGAGTCTCTGCAAAGACCCATAGAATCACTGTGGCAACCCTCAGAGTCTGCAAAGACTCATAGAATCACTACGGCAACCCACAAGAGTCTGCAAAGTCCCATAGAATCACTACGGCAACCCATAGAGTCTGTACAAAGACCCATAGAATCACTACGGCAACCCATAGAGTCTGTACAGAGACCCTTAGAATCACTACGGCAACCCATAGAGTCTCTACAAAAACTTAGAAGAGTCTTTACAGGAACCTATAGTCTTTACATAAAAATGTATTAGAGTCCGTAAAGAGTCTCCTTTCATAGCACCCTTTTTTTTAAGAGAACAGAAAATGAGGGATATTTAATACTGTGACAATCAAAACAAAGTGCTTTTTGCCGCGCCGCTTCTGTGGTGTCGACCGTGCCCAGGTCATGGTGTGGCATCTCCTTTCCTCTCCTGTTCAATGGCTGCAGGGGAAGAAGAGAGAAGAGAGAACGGCCCGTTAATGTGGGAGGTGGTCCTGGGTGCGCTGTTGGAGCGAGTCTGTGTGTGTGTGTGTGTGTGTGTGTGTGAGACCAGAGGGAGGAAATCATTTTTCCGTGTGTGATTAAATAACAGATAAGACTAGTAAAACCCCATGTTGACAAACCTCTATCCTACCGTGATGCGAGCCCTCACTGTTTATGTTCAACCATGTATCAATTGAAGGATCTTATTTAGTGGGAGTGGATTTAGCTTGACCTTAACATGATACATTTTCCCCTAATAGAGGAGGCTAAATGGGGGTCAACACAGCATAACATTCTGAGCAATTTCACATGTAGGATATGTGTGTGTGTGTGTGTGTGTGTGTGTGTGTGCGCGTGTGTGCGTGCGTGTGTGTGTGTCCAGATTCAATGCAGGCGTTGGGTCTGCATAACAGTGAGCAGGTCTAGGGGTTTGGTGCAGAGAGCTGGGTGTGATGCTGCACACTGCAGACTAGAGGCTGCAGCAGAGAGTGGTGGGGCGGATGCTGACAGAGAGGAATAACTGCAGGGGACTGGAGAAACGGAAGGGATAGATGGAGAGAGGAAGGAGGGAGGTGAGAGGGGGAGAAGGAAGGATTGGAAAAAAGGGAGGGATGATAGAGAGGGTAGGAGAGTGAAAAGCAAATGAGGAAGTGATGAGATGAAAAAGAGAGAGAGAGAGAGGAGAGCAAAGAGATAGAGGGTGATGCGAGAATGAGAGAGGTTTATAACATACCTCCAAAGGTTTTTATTGTTAATAACACACACACACACACACACACACACACACACACACACACACACACACACACAAGGCCAATAAGTATCTACTATATACTGCATGTTAAAAACGAATTCCTAGTATTCTTGTTCTCACAATCGTTAATTCAAACATTTTAGAACGGCCAACTTCAACATCACATGACTGATAGACATCGTACTCTGTTTCCTGTCAAGCTGAAAGAAATAAAACACAGCCCTATCTGTCATCATATCTTACACACTATTGTTGTCATAATATGGATGGTGATAACTGATTTGTTTCCTATCACCTCCTATACCCCATTCCGCCCGGTTACATAACAGCCAATGAAAGGTGAGGAGTGACAGTTGAGGCGTTGCATTATGGGCCTTGAACCAAAGTGACAGTGGAGGGATTGCATGGTGGACAATGAACTTTAATCTGTTCCAGTAACAAATGTTTAGTTCTGAAAAGATTTATGAAAGTAGATTTACGAAAGTAGCAGGCAATCCTGTAACTTATGGCGTACTCGAAATAAACATGATATAGTGTCAGATGGAGTACATTGAATCTGCATAGTTTGGGGATTCCAAACGCATACACACGTTCGCACACACGCACTCGCACACACACACGCACGCGCACATGCACACACGCACACGCACACGCACACGCACACACACACACACACACACATACGCACACACACACACACACACATACGCACAGTCACTCACTCTCTTTGGTGGGCAGAGGGTTCTTTTCTTTTGTCTCCGTCTTCTTCAACTTGGTCTTGTCGAACTTGGCGATCTCTGCCATGTCAGGCTTGTCAGACATGTTGGCTGTGAGAGATACAAAGAGAAAAAAATAAAGAGAGACAGAGAGAGAGAGAGAGAGAGAGAGAGAGAGAGAGAGAGAGAGAGAGAGAGGGAGAAAGACATGAAGATAGAAACAAAGAGACAAAGAGAGAGGGAGAGGGAGGGAGAGAGGAAGACAGATACAGAGCGCAGGCAGATTAATTTAGGATGAACACATACAATACAATACAAAACAATACAATACAATACAACACAAAACAATACAATACAATACAATCCATATAATAGGAAGTAGGGGGTGGCTAAAATTCCTGCCTAGCCATACCACACAGACAATGATGATTAAATCAGCTTTTGAACGTTGCCATAGAAATAAATGTTATAGCAAAGGTTATTTTTTTCAAAATAATTGAAATGAAAATGAAATGAAAATGAAAGTGACAATCTAGACCATGAAAGGAGTGTGATTTGCTTACTGTCCGGATGTCAAGTCAATAGAAACGCAGGAGATCAATAGATTGGTCTTCATTAACAAACTGCTTAGTCTAAAGGGAGTGGCTCACCCAGACACATTATCTCACACACACACACACACACACACACACACACACACACACACACACGCTGGAGCCCTGCCCCCCACCGTCTCCCCCCATCACACGCCTATGGCATGTAGAACATGCAACATGTCTGCGCGCATGCAGACGAGCAGAGTCATGACATGCAGGTGGGACATGTGGCCTGACATGTCTGGCGTGCTGGTTGCCTGGCAACGCCTCTTTGTCTTCTTTCTTCTCTAGGGCTGAGTTCCTTTGTTCTCTCTCTCTCTCTCTCTCTCTCTCCTTCTCTTTCTTTCTATCCCTCCCCCCCCCCCCCCTCTCTCTCTCTCTCTTTCTCTTTCTCTCTCTTTCTATCACTCTCTCTCTTTTACTGCGTCCCCCCTCGTTCTGAGACAACACCTTTGGCGTAGCCCCACTGCAGACTTGGCCTCTCGCTGTCTTGATTCCACTCCTCTTTCCCTCTCTCCACACACTCTGTCCATCCCGTACTAGCCCTAAGCCCTACATGATCACATCCACATCCTAGCCCAGCCTGTCCTAGGCTAGCCGAAGCAGAACCAGACTCCGTGGCCGAGCCCAGCCCACACCTTGGCTGTCTTTGTTGGCCGGCAACAAGAGGAAGAAGAGAGGGAAAAATCTCTCCTTTCTCCTCCTCTTTTCACACACACGCATGTTGTCATCTACCCATCTATCTATCTTCCCATTCGTCAATCCATCCATCCATCCATCCATCCATCCATCCATCCATCCATCCATCCATCCATCCATCCATCTATCTTTCCATCCATCCATCCATCCATCCATCCATCCATCCATCCATCTATCTTTCCATCCATCCATCCATCCATCTATCTATCTATCTATCCATCCATCCATCAAATGACTCCATCTTTTAGTCTTGCGTTAGCCATCATTAGCATCCTCGCGCCACTACAGCTGCCGGTTCCCTGCCACACCCCAAATTCTTTGTCCGGCTCCGCGTGGCAGCAGAATGAGATGGATGGAGAGAGAAAGAGACTTAGAGGAGCAGTGTTGAGGAGGAGAGGTCCTGGTCGGTCTTACCGTAGCGTTCTGTATTTTACGTGAAAAAGACAGCGGGGTTGTAGTCCAGGGGAGGGAGCCGTGAGTGTGTCCACCGGTGAGCCTGAATGTTGGGGTCTGCAGCAGGGTGGGGGTTTAAGAGAGAGAGACAGAGAGAGAGGGAGGAGGAGGGAGGGAGAGAGGGAGAGGAGGAGGGAGAGAGGGAGGAGGAGGAGGGAGGGTGATACAGGGAGAGAAAGCACACGCTAGTTTCCTCCCCCCTGTTGTTTCTCTCTCTCTCTCTCTCTCTCTCTCTGTCTCTCTCTCTCTCTCTCTCTCCTTCTATCACTCTCTCTCTCTCTCTCTCTCTCTCTCTCTCTCTCTCTCTCTTTCTCCTTCTATCGCTCTCTCTCTCTCTCTCAAGTAAGTCTATGGTCTTGGTCCTCTGAGAGCAGATTGGTGAGAACCACCAGCCAATAGCAAGCTTCTGTGCTGGTGGAGCTCATTAATTATACATGAGGAGGCATCACCCAGTCCACCATGTGCTCCTGCAGCTGTCCATCATCCAGTCCACCAGGATATTCCTTTTAGCTCCCCCTTAGCTGGTCAATGGCCCTTTTGAAGAGGTGGGGGGGGTGTATTTGAAGCAAGTCATATATGTGACCTTTTTGTGTCTATAACCACTACAGTGTAATATTACTCATGACCTTAACTGAACTTTCAATTCATATTATATTGAATATTGAATAAATAATTAAGAAACGTACATAATTGTCTGTCATAAATATCCCTTGATATTACACTTTTATCCATACTCCCTTTTCAATTCGTTGATCTAGCTTCTACCGAGATGAATAACTTTCCCTAATTTCTGCTGATGCCATCCTGCAGTAACACAGCCACCAAGAAACCTTATAGCCCCATAGATGATCTCATCGAGCCTGAAAGACCAGCTGCGGGTGGGTTACTCTCAAACCAGCTGGCACAGTACATTGCGTTGGGGGCTAGGCTAGCTCAACACACTCATTAATCTATTTTAAACGCCGGTAGATCACGGAGGCAACACGAGATATCTAAATGGTCATTGGCTGACGAGGAAAGCTAGATTGAGGTTTGATTGCAGTGAGGCGTTAAACGTTTGACATCATCACATTACTGGATGAGCGAAGCGGCTCTTTATGGTTTGATTTACCGGTTCCGTCTCCGTGATGTCATCGCTAGTCACCCTCAGCAGCCAGCCCTCCAAGCTAATGAGCAACTTATTGCTGTAACGTTACTACCATCTAGTGGCCACATGGCGGTAGCGCAACTCTTTTGACTCACTCTCCTGAACTACGTTTCGATTCCCGTGGCAACATTGACAGTATACATTATACTACCGATACTGATTCTAACTAGAAAATATGCAGGCGTTTTAGGATCCCTAGAAACGCCACAAGAATCTGTCTGTCTGTCTGTCTGTCTGTCTGTCTGTCTGTCTGTCTGTCTGTCTGTCTGTCTGTCTGTCTGACTACCTGTCTTCCTTTATATGCACACCTATGAGGATGCAGAGTGATTGTCACAGCCTATCTTGTCACTCCGATCCTCCTCAACTGGTCTACAAGTCATTCCAAAAACCAAGCTAAAGTCCTTCGGTTAGATAATAATAATAATAACAATAATAATTAGATAATAGATACCCTGCTACTCTCCTGTAGTTACATGTAGATAATAGATACCCTGCTACTCTCCTGTAGTTACATGTAGATAATAGATACCCTGCTACTCTCCTGTAGTTACATGTAGATAATAGATACCCTGCTACTCTCCTGTAGTTACATGTAGATAATAGATACCCTGCTACTCTCCTGTAGTTACATGTAGATAATAGATACCCTGCTACTCTCCTGTAGTTACATGTAGATAATAGATACCCTGCTACTCTCCTATAGTTACATGTAGATAATAGATACCCTGCTACTCTCCTGTAGTTACATGTAGATAATAGATACCCTGCTACTCTCCTGTAGTTACATGTAGATAATAGATACCCTGCTACTCTCCTGTAGTTACATGTAGATAATAGATACCCTGCTACTCTCCTGTAGTTACATGTAGATAATAGATACCCTGCTACTCTCCTGTAGTTACATGTAGTTAATAGATACCCTGCTACTCTCCTGTAGTTACATGTAGTTAATAGGTCCTACAGAGTGGTTCCATTTGGTGTTTATTTCTCCTTTCAGGTGGAAATAAAAGGCCACTGGCATTTACTCAATATTTTTATTTGGCTTCTCATTAACCTTTGTCCCACAGGCTGGAACCGCAGGGAACACACACACACACACACGCACGCACACACACACACACACACACACACACACACACACACACACACACACACACACATACATACACACACACACACACACACACATACATACACACACACACTTATACACACTTATACACACACACACTTAAACACACACACTCACGCACACGCACGCGCACACAGGCACACACACACATACACGCACACGCACACGCACCCACGCACACACACAAGCGCACACACACAGACAGATAAGGTCATACAGAAGGTCTTCTCAAGGCCCCCCCCTCCCCCCCAGTTATTATTACTCACTGTACAGTAGGGAAAGAGACGGGGAAAAGATTCAACAGAATCGTAATGAGCTGATATACAGTAACACAATATTTCATCATACACTATTTCCTGTATTTGTATTTTACGGTGGTTTCATTCTTTGTATTTTTTCGTCACACATACTACTATACTATTCCGCTCAGCTGTTCTACAACTCTGACTCTTTTATTATCCCGTCTATAATCTCACTGGTTTTGCTTTGCTTACCCCCAGTATGTTCCCTTTGGACAGTGTTGCGTATAAATCCAATGTATTATTATTATTATTAATAACTACATTTTGTGGAGCCATTGAGAACTATACTTTTTGTATGTACATCCAGCTGAGGGCTGCTTAGCAACGTGTGTGCCTTAGGTCGTAGATTACTTTAAGTAAAGACTTATTCAAAAGCTAAAATGGTTCTTTATTTCAGCTGACAAAATGTCTTCCAACACTTTTGGATCTGTCAGATTGTTTCGTTGGTGTTTTAAAACCACAAAACCGTAATAAAGTGAGTTATGTTTTACTCATAGTCCTTTGTTTATACTTGAGAACAGTTTAAGTCGGGTACGTCTATACTCAGGTAGGATTTTTTAGTACCACCTCGGCCTCCAGAGTAGTAAAGGCCCAACACAGAGTGGCATGTCTAAAAGTATCCACTAGAGGACAGCAGAGCCACGCTGTCGTTTTTGTGAATCAGCACTGGCGTGCACTAGTAGCACGCTATTATTGTATAGTGTCGCGGATTTTTTATTTCCCATCACAGTAGTCACAGTATAATGCAGCAACAATCTGTACAAGGGTCCCAATGAGTTCCAATAGAAACAGAGGACCTAGATATCTTTTTTTACTATAGTTTATGGACATGGCTAATGCGATAAGGGCACACAGCCAACAGATGGTTATGTGTGCTGAAGCCATTGTTTTGTCTGTGAGGGGGGCTGGGTGTCACTGTGGTTATGCTCATCATTTGAATGCCATTTGTTAGGCTTTGGACAGAAAGGAAGGCTTGAGTTAACTCCGAGACAGAGAGAGAGAGAGACAGAGAGAGAGAGAGAGAGAGAGAGAGAGTGAGAGAGAGAGAGAGAGAGAGAGAGAGAGAGAGAGAGAGAGAGAGAGAGAGAGAGAGAGAGAGAGAGAGAGAGAGACAGAGAGAGACAGAGTAAGACAGAGATAGAAAGAGAGAGAGAGAGAGAGAGACCTGGTGAGTGATTGTAGAACAATTGTTCCAGTTCTACTGTTAGTGCTCTCTCTAATGGATGGGAATTGATCTGATAATCCTCCCCACAGCTGCATGTTGATCTGTAGGCCTGAGTGTCCTTGGTCTATTGTGTAACTGTGACTTGGAATTTATGTGTGTGTGTTTCAGTGTGGACCAGCTGATAAGATTCCTTGTTACATGAAGTATGTGTTTTGCGTGCATGTTGCTGTGGTGTGTATTGTGATCTGTGTGAGTGTCTGTGTAGAGTTAGGTGTGTGTGTGTGTGTGTGTGTGTGTGTGCTGAATTACCTGATAAGACCCTCTTCCTAGGGTCCTTGTGCGATCAGCCGCTTGTCGATTGGTCAGTGTTCTCTCGTCCTCTATTACCTGGCCAATGAGCTTGCGGTATCTGTTTGGTTGTCTCAGTGAAGGAGTTTATCTCACACAAACAGCTGGAAGAGAGGGATAAAGAGAGAGGAAGAGGAAGAGGAAGGAGGGAAGAGTCTGAGAAAAAGAGAGGGAGGAAGAGGAAGAGGAAGGAGGGAAGAGACTGAGACAAAGAGAGAGGGAGGAAGAGGAAGAGGAAGGAGGGAAGAGTCTGAGACGAAGACATGGATAGTGGGATAAAGAGAGAGGAAGAGGAAGAGGAAGGAGGGAAGAGTCTGAGACAAAGAGAGAGGGAGGAAGAGGAAGAGGAAGGAGGGAAGAGACTGAGACGAAGAGAGAGGGAGGAAGAGGAAGAGGAAGGAGGGAAGAGTCTGAGACAAAGACATGGATAGTGGGATAAAGAGAGAGGAAGAGGAAGAGGAAGGAGGGAAGAGTCTGAGACAAAGAGAGAGGGAGGAAGAGGAAGAGGAAGGAGGGAAGAGACTGAGACGAAGAGAGAGGGAGGAAGAGGAAGAGGAAGGAGGGAAGAGTCTGAGACAAAGACATGGATAGTGGGATAAAGAGAGAGGAAGAGGAAGAGGAAGGAGGGAAGAGTCTGAGACAAAGAGAGAGGGAGGAAGAGGAAGAGGAAGGAGGGAAGAGTCTGAGACAAAGACATGGATAGTGGGATAAAGAGAGAGCGAATATGTTTCTAGCATAAATCTGAGTGTATTGAGAATTAATATTCTATTAGATGGTGCAGTATGTAAGTTTGATTTTCTAGCAAAACAATTACATCTATTACAGACCTCCTGGTAGAGATCTTTAAATCAAATGAGAGAAGATGCGCTCTATATAAGCGCCCTAGGCCCTGTACTCAGCCTTGCAAAAATCTATGGACGCGCTCTTAATACTAACCAATCAGGACAGCTGTTGCCGGGAGGTATGGCTAACTGTCTGTCAATCACCTTCCGTGCACACAGCATGGCTGTATCAGGGCATTTTGACCTTACGCTACCTAGATAACAAGGTTGTCTTATAATAGCTGAGCTTACAGGCCTGTGTAGAAACTAGGGCTGTGAATCGATTAACATTTTTCATCAAATGAATTAGCTGAATGAATCGCACATATTCGCTGACAATAACATTTGCAGGCGGAAATAACCAAAGGATATTAACATTCTGAGACATTACATTATTATAGCATAAGAGTAAAGACATACACTGTGTTCCAAATGGCATATAGGCCTGCAAGGCTAATTACTTGTATAGTTCATACTACAGCTGCCCTTACAAATTACATTCTATTGCATGAAGAAAGACAATTGGGACATACTAAATATTTTTATGGCATGCTAAATATGATGCTAGTATGGGTATTGAGACACAGCCATACACGTTATGAAAGGTGATTTATCTAAGCCAATATTGTTGACAAAAGAACTAGCAAAAACATGCTTTGCGTTGAGGTGATACTTCAAACTCGACTTGCTCCGATGGTAAGTCAATTCCTTCTAGCAAAGAATGCATATGCCCATGATTAGGTATCAACGGTTCCATCTGAACATTTTTTGTCCGTAAACTTTCTGTTCAGAGGGCCAAGCAAAGTTTGGTCCCCCTGTTCCATCATGGTAACAGGTATTGATGTGTGACTATTGATGAGCAAACTGCGAATCTTTTAACGCGTTATTGTTTTGTGTAATCGATTGTTCTAAATTAACGCGTTCAATTTACAGCCCTAGTAAAAACCATTTGAAGGGTTTGTAAAATGATGCTAGTGTGTGTGTCTGTGTGTGTGTGTGTGTGTGTGTGTGTGATTGTGTGTGATTGTGTGTGTGTGTGTGTGTGTGTGTTAGTGCTTGGTGCTAACATGGTTCTTCAGCATGCGGCTAAGGAAAAAATTACAACCACACACACACACACACACACACACACACTAGCATCATTTTATTATTCAATAGCCGAGCAAAACCCTGCTTCCGCCATGCACCTGATAGATTCTTAGGTCCCTTTTCTGACAGTAGACGGAGTCAAAAAACAATTGCTAGCTGACTGTCACATGCAGGGGCAAGCTTTTGTCGACACAAAACTTCATTTTGAAAAACAGTTCGTGGATCCCTCCAGACAATCTGTCAGACGGCAAAGTCTCTGTAAAGCTCCCTGTTACCGTGACAGCTATTCCTCTTTTAAAAAAAGAGTTTCCTGCCATAAAATGTGCCTTTGAAACGTCCTCCCAGTGCCTCGCCTCGCTGGAGCTGAGACACACAACTCCATTACTCCAACTATTTAGGAAACTATTTTTTTCTTGTTCGGAAACCCCTCGCTAAAAAAAGCTTTGCTTCACGGGGCCCCTTGCCTAACGGCCATTAAAGTAACCATGGCGATGTGAGATGGATGTTGCATGGAGACGGGGCAGATGATAAGGTCAGCCACGGAGACGAACAGCGCATTAGGAAAGACAACAGCAAACCATCAACCTCAACAAATTAGGACCTCCGCCTCTCTCTGTCTACCCCTCTATCTCTCTCCCTCTGTCTGTCTATCCCTCTGTCTATCTCTCCCTTTCTCTAACCCTCTCCTCTCTCCCTTTTTCTGTCTGTCTCTCTCTCTCTCTCTCTCTCTCTCTCTCTCTCTCTCTCTCTCTCTCTCTATCTCTGTCTATCCCTCCCTCTCTCCATCTCTCTCTCTCTCTCTCTCTCTCTCTCTCTCTCTCTCTCTCTCTCTCTCTCTCTCTCTCTATCTCTCCCTCTCTCTGTCTATCTCTTTATCGTCCTCCCTCTCTGCCTCTCCCTCTCTCCCTCTTTCTCTCTCTCTCTTCCACACACACAGCC
>CM030174.1:32579002-32596502 GCA_017639675.1 Aplochiton taeniatus | reverse complement strand
CTAAGAGGGGACGAGGAAGAGGAACAGTATGAAGGAATGAACACCTTTTAGGAGACATATTTAACATCAAAGAATTCTGATATTAAGGATTTAACATGAAACCATTTTCCTGAGGGCATTTCGTATTCCTCTCACTCCCTCTCTTTCTCTTTCCCTCCCTCTCTCTCTCCCTCTTTGTTTTTCTCTCTCTCTCTCTCTCTTTCTCTCACATTCTCTCTCTTCCTCTTTCCTCGTTCACCTTGTTTATTCCCTCTTTCTCTCTCTCTTTCTCTCCGGGGCTCTCTGTCTCTCACCCGCTCTCTTTCTTTTTCTCTCTCTCTCCCTCACTCTTTTCTGTCTCTGAATAATCCCGACTCCTTCCCTGTTTAATTCCCGTTCCATCAGTGCCGCTGAAAGCAGTCGTTGGAATGCCACGGGTTAATTGCCATATAACCTCTCCATCTTCCAACGTCTTTGTTCTCATCTTGTAAACATCAACCGGCGAAATGCCACCAGCTTTGGTGTTGGCTCTCCTCCCCCCCCCCCCCCCCCCCCCCCTCCCCCCCCCTACCGGCTAGGGGAATGTTTGTAACCTGGTGGTGTTTCAGCCTCAACTCACCTGAGGCGGCTGTTGCCACGGTGACAAGTTCTGGTCCCGCCGCTCTGTAGCTCTGTAGCTTTGTGGCGTTTCTATGCCAACGTCACCCAAGGCCTACCGTGTTACACCTTTGACCAGACTGGTGACACCAACCACCTCCCTCGTCTCCTCTTTCCCTCCTCCCTGTCTCCTACACACACACATATATATATATATATATATATATATATATATATATATATACATATATAAAACATAGTCTTATATTATTTTAATGGGCAGAACTCATAAGTCATGGAGGATAAACATTATTTTCTCTGTCTCTCTCTTTCTTTCGCTCTCACACCCACTCTCTATCTCTCTCTTTGTCTCTCCATTTTATCACTCTCTGTCTCTTTATTTC
Source organism: Aplochiton taeniatus (assembly GCA_017639675.1). Taxonomy (NCBI): domain Eukaryota; kingdom Metazoa; phylum Chordata; class Actinopteri; order Galaxiiformes; family Galaxiidae; genus Aplochiton; species Aplochiton taeniatus. The sequence continues at coordinate 32,595,522 of CM030174.1, read as the reverse complement.
ACTCTCACTCTTTCTCTCTCTCCCTTTTTCTCACTCACTCACTCTCTCCCCCTCCCTCCCTCCCGTCTCTCTCTCTCTCTCTCTCTCTCTCTCTCTCTCTCTCTCTCTCTCTCTCTCTCTCTCTCTCTCTCTCTCTCTCTCTCTCAGCTAGATCCCCATTCCTGCAAAGATTATAAACATGCCCATATGTTCCCTCCCTTAGAGAGCTTTGGGGGACCAATTTAGCGTGTCAATGGCAGCCATTGACTCTGGCCCGTCTGCATAAGTGTCTGTCTGGAGAGTGATTCCATTGACTGAGCGATCGCTCAGTGGAAACAGCTCGTACCCGGGTCAATAGCGTAGCGGAGCTGATTGGCTCCCGGTGAAATGCAAAGTCTTACCAGAGCGTTTGAGGATGTGGGAGGGGGAAGGGTTCCATGTTTAGATCTGCTCCCGCCAGACCACACACACACACACGGACGCACGCACGCACGCACGCACACACACACACACACGTGCACATACACGAACACGTGCACATGTAGACACACACACACACAGCAACACACACAGACACAGGTACAGATGCGCGCGCACACACACTCACATACCCGCACACATGCACATGCACACACACACACATACACAAACAGGTAGACACACAGGTACACACACACATACTCGCACACGTGCACAGGTACACACACATACACACACAGGTACACACACACACACACACTTTGCATGCATGCTTGTCATTAATTTCTTGCTCCGTTGCTTGAAGGGGAAATATTCATAATTTTACAATATGGATATAATATAATATATATAATAATATATATTAAAATTCCTTATTACAGAACAACCACATGAAACTACAATTTATATAACGCCACATATACATCGGGTTGTATATCAGGGTTGCCTGGTTCAGGGGAAACAAATCAAAAATCATATGACAACCTCATCATCATGTAATATAACCTATACAGCATCACCTTGAAGAAGAAATGCTAAGCTATTCAGATGAAAAGCCATGTTTAACAATCAAGCTTCTTCTAAACCAAAGGTCAAAGGTCAGAGGTCAACACCTCGTTCCTTTCTGCAAAGAGGAAATGGATTTCTTTCCCACCAGTGAAGCAGACTGAGCCCATTAATCACCAATTAGACCAATCACCTCCCCACACCTGGAGAGAAACAGAGGGAGGGGGAAATGGAGGAAAGGGAAGAAATATATATTACATACTCTATATACACATCTCTCTCTCTCTCTCTCTCTCTATATATATATATATATATATATATATATATATATACTATACAATATATATATATAGAGAAAGAGAGCGAGAGAGAGAGAGAGAGAGAGAGAGAGAGAGAGGCTTAGAGAGTAGAAAAGTTAAAGCCATGGTAAGGTAGAGGGGTAGGAAGAAAGTAGCAGCAGAGAGAGAGAGAGAGAGAGAGAGAGAGAGATGTGTGTTTATGCATGTATATTATCAATAATAATATTACTTTATTAACATTGTAATTGTTGTACTGTTATGACAAAATATTTGTAAATCTACTTTTGCTTTGGCAATATAAGCATTTGCCTTTTCATGCCAAGAAAGCTTGTTACATGGAAATTGAAATTGAGAGAGAGAACAAGAGAGTGAACGAAAAGGAAGGAGAGAGAGAAACATGGGGAGAATAAACGAGTGAAACAAAGAGAGGGGAAGAGAAAGAGAGAAAGGAAGATAGAGAGAGACAGAGAGAGAGAGAGAGAGAGAGAGAGAGAGAGAGAGAGAGAGAGAGAACAAAAGAAAGAGAGAGAAAGAGGGAGATCTCCTGAATATTTGAACCCAGCCTAGCGTTAAAACCCCTCTGGGTTATTATGCTTATTATATTTTCATGAGGAGAGCGTTCCCATCAGTTCCCATCAGGTATTCCATGTGATGGAATCACCGAGCGAGGCATGGTCTTGAGGAGAACGTTCCCATCAGTTCCCATCAGGCATTGTCTGGGCTTTATGAGAGGACAGGGATATTCATCAACTGTTGACATCTCGGAATGACATCCCGATCCCGCTGAGAGAGAGAGATGGAGGGGGGGTTGAGAGAAGTAAAGAGAGTGAGTGAGAGAGAGAGAGAGAGGGATGGAGAGAGGGAGTGCAAGATAAATGGAGGGAGAGGGGATGGAGGGGGGCGAGAGAGAGAGAGACAGAGAGAGAGAGAGAGAGAGAGAGAGAGAGAGAGAGAGAGAGAGAGAGGGAGAGAGAGAGTGAGATGGAGGGGGGTTGAGAGAGGTAGAGAGAGTGAGATGGAGGGGGGTTGAGAAAGCAGACAAGAGAGAGGAGAGGGAGAGAGAAAGCGAGGGAGGGAAAGAGAAAAAAGCAAGACCCAGGGTTACAGTAGACAGGCTGAACAATGGCAGAGAAAGAGAGAGAGAGAGGAATAGGAGAGAAAAGGAGAGAAACTTACATCTGAGAGAAAGAGAGAGAGAGCGAGGAAGAGAAATAGGGAGAGAGAGAGGGAGAGAGAGAGAGAGAGAGAGAGAGAGAGAGAGAGAGAGAAATAGGGAGAGAGAGAGAGAAATAGGGAGAGAGAGGGAGAGAGAGAGAGAGAAATAGGGAGAGAGAGAGGGAGAGAGAGAGAGAGAGAGAAATAGGGAGAGAGAGAGGGAGAGAGAGAGAGAGAGAGAGAGAGAGAGAGAGAGAGAGAGAGAAATAGGGAGAGAGAGGGAGAGAGAGGGAGAGAGAGAGAGAGAGAGAGAGAGAAATAGGGAGAGAGAGAGGGAGAGAGAGAGAGAGAGAGAGGGAGAGGGGGGGCAAGGAATGTGGGAGACAGAAACAGTCAAAGAGATACAGAAAGGAGATGAGGGGGGGCGGGGTGAGCTGCATGAAATATGCAGCCATGCCTTCCTGAGACCCCTACCTTCCCTGCTGTTCCTCTGTCCTCCCTTCCTCCCCCCTCCCTCCGCCCTGCTGTTGCCCCCCCCCCCCCCTCCCCTCCTCCCCCACTGCTGTCTTCCCTTCCCCTCTCTTGGCCAAGCAGAAAATGAGCGTGGGGAGCTCAGGTGACGCTGTCACTCCTGGACCTCCACAGAATGTTGAGGCGCCGGGGGGCTGTGAGGACCGCTGTCCCCCCGCCGAGTGAAGCCTTCACTGGGTCATTAGGAGCCAGCGCCTGGCCTCCTCTCTGCCGGATCCACTGGGAAGGGGGGGGGGGGGATGAGACGAGCTGTCCACAGCGCTTTCTGCTCGACCGCGTTCACCAGACCCACAAGAGTTATGGATGATACAAGAGTTATGGATGATACAAGAGTTATGGATGATACAAGCAGTATGGATAATACAAGAGTTATGGATAATTATTTTTTCATATGTAGGTATTTTTTTTTATGTTTCTTGGGGGGGGGGGGGGGGGGGGGGTTGATATGTGGGTTTGACATATAATTTTCTTCTGTTTAAAAGTTTCATATTTTTCATGGTTGTAAACTTCAGACAGGACAAGGCGGATCACTAAATCATGAACACGTCCCACCCAGTATTAGCCTTCAACACAGACTGCTGCGTTCATACTTTCCTCCCTGCGTGAGTGTCTAGGAGCTTAACAGGCTGTGACAGGCAAAGGTCAACAGGTCAAAGTGCGCCGACTGCAGGTGACCGAATGTGTCATAATATTAGGACCCCTCTCCTCCCCCGGCGATCGACCCCTGGACAGACCCATGGTCCAGCTTCGGTTCGGCGGGCCCACAGCCAGTTGGGTTGCCACGGCGCGGTTGCCGTGACGAGTGACAGTAGCTTAGCGGCGGGGCGGAGTGTGATCGCCGAGGCAACGGGGAGGTCATCACCGGCAGTTTTGGAGGACAGGTGGGAGAGGACAGACGTGAGCCGAGGTAAAAAATGGAGAGAGGGGGAGAGAAAGAGAGAGAGAGGGGAGAGAGGTGCGCGCGCACACACACACACACACACACACACACACACACACACACAGAGGCAGAGAGAGAGAGGGGAGAGAGATGCACAGACACACAGAGAGGGGAGAGAGATGCACAGACACACAGAGAGGGGAGAGAGATGCACAGACACACAGAGAGGGGAGAGAGATGCGCACGCACACGAACACACGCACACGCACACGCACACACACACCTCTCCCCCATCAGTCTCCCCCAGGTCTCGGCCCCCAGGTCTCGGCCCCCAGGTCTCTCCCCTGCTCCAGGTGAAGCTCCAGTTACATTCCCGTGGATCCAGAGACACACCTTTTCTCTTGTTAAAGTCCAACTGATCGGTCCATTCCTCTGTCACTGTCGCCAGCTAGAGGGAATGTAGACCCAAACGCAGGCACCAAAGGAATTGATTCTCAAAACCAGGCACACCGGAAGACAAAGCGCACGTTACATAGGCAATGAAACGACAATGACCTGAACTAAGGCGAGGGCTTCAATAAAAGGCATTCACAAACCATAAACCAATGAAACCAACAGGAACCAAACGAGATGACAGGGAGCGGATGCAAACAGTAATCAATAATCAATGGATCAATGAGGCACTCAAATGTCCAGGCCGTGGCAGTCACATTACCACTGATCTGGACACACACCTTTTCTCTCGTTGAAGTCCGACTGATCTGTGCATTCCTCTTAACAGCCAGCACCGGACAGTGTCACGCTACAGCGTGTTGTGAATACATTGTGTTCCTCATCGAATGAGGCTTACAGGCTCCAGTAGGGATCTTCTTTAACGTGGCTCCATCCCAAAACCTCACTCGGACTAAACAGAGGCATTGATGAATGGAGAGAAAGGATTCAGCATTCATTTGTATTAATATTTGAATTTAAAAAGATGGGGTGCTGAATTCCATAGAGAAACAAAATGGCCGCAGTGACAAAATTACTTCTGGTACGTTTTAATGTATCGCGAGGAGCAGTCCAAAAAACAAATTGGTTTTGTTTTTTGTTTTGGCTTTGTCTTCTGACAGGCCTGAGAGCTGGAACGCTTTGCCTTTTCGAACGGTTGTTTGGACTGCAACGAAAAGAAAAAGAAAACAAAGAAACGATGAACGGCAGTTATTTCCACATGTATCCATAAAGCAAGCCTGCCAATCTTCCTTAAAACGAATCAATACGTTTTAAGAGATATATCAAACATGTCACTTCCAATCAACCTTCTCAAGTGATTCCTCCTTGTCTCTCCCGCCTCTGTGATTAGGCCTAACACTGTTCCTTTCATAAAACCATCTCATCCAAACAGCTGCTTTGCAGACCTTGGCGATTAGAAGTCAAATAAGTTCCCGTCTCTATGGCGATAGAGTACAAAAAAAGACTAGAACAATTTGCATAATTAAAATCAAGGCTATTAAAAAATAAATTACACTTTTTTTTAAACAAAGCCATTTAAAATGTGCCAAAGTAATTATGTTGTTGAATGTGCGATAATGAGGAGTTATTTATTTCTGTGAATAGACCTTCTCGTTTTTTAAACATTTTGTAAAATAAGTGTTTTCTCAACATTCAACATGTTTGACAACTAAAATCAACTAATTATAGATTTTGAAGTAGTTTAGAGGTAGTCTAAATATTGTTCACTATATTTGAACCCCTAGTGTTAAGCAACACAGTATTGTCAAAAGTTTGTTCTCATTTCTATAAAAGTTGTTTGGAGCACATCCTAAAACATGCGAATTCATAAACTATTCGAAAAGACGCACAGCCAGATATGGACTCAAAGATGGTAAAGAAACCATGATTCTGTACGTTCAAATTTAAGGACATTTAATTTAAGGGAAAATATACTTTACGAGGACATAATCATCTTAACTACCACAAACACACACATACACCCTAACACACACAAAAACACTCACACACAGACACACACAAATTCACAAACACACACACACACCCACACACCTTACAACACACCACACACACACCACTGTGAACATCAAGCCATCCCCCGGATGTCCACAAGGCGATGTATTCTTTGTTTAAGATGGGAGATGCCTGGAAGTAGAAAGCAGGATAAGGATTCTCTGTTGGCTTTTCTTTGATCTGGTGAAAAGCAGAGCTTTACTATGTAAAGCAAGGCCCCTGGCATAGCCCACAGCCCTGTCTTAAAGCTGAGCGCCTCAAACACACACACACACAGACACACACACTTACACACACACACATACACCTACATACACACATACAGACACACACGCTTACACACACATGCACCTACAAACACACATACAGACAAACACACTTGCACATACACCTACAAACACACATACAGACACACACGCTTACACACACATACACTCAAACACACATGCAGACACATGCTTACACACACATGCACCTACAAACACACATACAGACAAACACCGACCAACAGGCTTACCCATACTGTACACTAACAAACACGTGCACATAAACTTAGATTTAGAGAGAAGTTTACTACCCCCCTGCCCACACACACACACACCCACACACACAAACCACACACACACACACACACACACACACACACACACACACACACACACACACTCACAGTGTCCCAGCACACACGTCTGCCTGCACCAGGGCACCTGTCCTGTCTAACTGGTCTAGATCTACATGCTAACATGTTGTTTACATGACAGAGCTTTTGAATCCCTCTGTGTCAACTGCGTCTGCAATGCCTTTGTGAATCCTTTGTGAAGTGCTCTCTGTCTGAAGCGCAACGTCGTTTTAGAGATAACACCGGATTACAAAACCCAGAAGAAAGTTCTTACGAGTCCCTGTGGGGCTCTGTGACTTTGGGCTTTCAGCCACACTTTCTAGAACGTTCCTGATGCTTTTTGATCGTTCTGTCACAATTTTGCCCCCCCCCCCCTTCCCTTACCCCAAGAGCCCGGATAGGATTGTTTTGTTTTAAGAGTTGCTTGCGCTTTGGGAGAATGTAGGTTGAGTTCAGACGAGTTGGGCATCCATGGTTGTTTTGAAGCGTCAACATGTTAAAAAAGAAGAAAATACCCCATGATCAGCACTCGCCTTTTCTCATTGCTCATCAATTATGGATCAAACTTTCTTATGAATAATAGAGGAATGTTTTCACTTCTCAAATATTTATCCTTTTTTTTCCAAAGCCTTCAAATATTTAGAGTTGGGACTCCCAACACATGATTTAGGAAGGGATATGTCGCGGACCGTCTGGTGTTTTATTGTAATTGGAGGCCATGCAATTGTAATTGGAGTTATTCAGCCATTTCTACACCTTGAAGCATCAGCAGTGGACAGAGGTGCATGTGTGTGTGTGTGTGTGCACGTTTTTCAACATCCATATTTGGGCGTGTGTGAGCATGCGTGCGCACGTGCGCAGGCGCTGTGCGTGCACGTTGCCTGTGCCTCGGCATCACCACGGAGACAAACTGTCCAAAAGCAGCTCCAAACGTCTCCTTCAGTTCCACCTGGGTTCGGTAAACGTCCTCCGATGCGACGACGCTATCCTCTCTAAACCCACAGCCCTCCGTTGGAGCGTGGTGGAACACATGATCGATGGTGTTCTACTGAATAAAGAAAGGTGTTGAGGAGTCGTTCCATCCATTTGTTCGGATCTACGAGGAAACACAACAGGCGTCAGGCAGACTTTGCTGTCAGAGCTCCGATCAAGGCCGTGGGGAAAACACGTCGTTAACGGTTCCCGGTTCAGAGGAAGGCCAGGCGTGCTCTGTGGCCCCTCTGTCTCGTCAGGGTCGGGTTCGACGTTGGGACTCGGTTAGAGACACTGGGTCTGAACTCGGTTCAGCTGAGGGGGAACAACACCACAGAAAAACAGAACTTCAATGTGTGATTTTAGTCTAGAATAAAAAAATTATAAAAATGATGAATGAGAACAGGACAATAAAGAAGTGCAATAACTTTTATTCATAAACATTTAAAGTGTGTCTTTTGGAAACTGCACTGTTTTGCCGATTATCCAGCTATGAGGAAGGCTTCTTTTGGAATCAAGGTCTTGATATGTATAAAAGATGGATTCCCTGGCATATTATCACTCTGCAACTGACACACTTTGAAGACTTATCTCAGAAGCAAACCGCTTTGGGGGAGGGAATACTTTCAAACTGAATTTAAACAATAGAAGTTTTTTTTTTTTAAAACCATAAAAAATACATTAATAAGATGCTCAAGGCATAAAAAAGCCACTTCTGTCTTTAAAAGTTGGAAGGGTTGGATGTGGGAGCAGGGGTGAGGTATAGTTGTACACAGAGAGAGAGAGAGAGAGAGAGAGAGAGAGAGAGAGAGAGAGAGAGAGAGAGAGAGAGAGAGAGAGAGAGAGAGAGAGAGAGAGAGAGGGGAAAAGAGATGCATCTGAGGTTATTAGAGAGAGATAGAGAGACGGACCAGGGGAGAGAGAAAATGGGGGGGTAGAGAGAAGGAATGTGATGCTATGATAAAGAGAGAGAGAGAGAGAGAGAGAGAGAGAGAGAGAGAGAGAGAGAGAGAGAGAGAGAGAGAGAGAGAGAGAGAGAGAGAGAGAGAGAGAGAGAGAGAGAGAGAGAGAGAGAGAGAGAGAGGGAGAAAGAGAGAGAGAGAGAGAGAGAGAGAGAGAGAGAGAGAGAGAGAGAGAGAGAGAGAGAGAGAGAAAGAGACAGAAAGAGAGAGGGAGAGCAGCAGTGTTATTCAAACCGCCCTGATGGAAACCTCACACACGGCATTGCATAACCCTCTCCTCACACTCCCTCTGGCCTTGTTCTCCTGTCGGAGCGTCCCAGGCGGGGGACGGCAACCATCTCCATCGACCGGCCGACCTCCGCAGCTCTCGGTGGGGTGTCGATGCTAACCGTGTTGTTTTTTAAATGATTTTGCTGGATGGCTGTTGAGCGGGCTGAGTCTCAACGGTGTCTCTGATGATGTAAACACTTTCCTCTCCGCCTCCCTTTATTGATTGCAGTAATACGTTTTTTGAGAGCCTGTTCATTCTCATCCAATGTGTTGTCCACTCTTAAAGTATGCTCTGGTTTTCTTGTGTTGTTATGTAAGTCATTATCATCCAAGAGCGGTAAGATTATATATATATATATATATATATATATATATATATATATATATATATTATACAAGCATGGTCAAAATGTTTCTACATTTTCAACACTTTTTTGTAAATAGTAAACATTGAATATAGCCCCAAAATCCATGTATGTTTAGGGGACAGACAATTTTATAAGTCATAACAAAACATGAATTATCTTTAACAAAAAGTGTATAATAAATACTTTTTTCTCAATAGGAATGAATGCAAGCCTGTAGTCTGAATCAGTTATGACTAGTGTGGCACTGTGTAGCAAATCCATTGAAAATATGTTTTTAATCCAAAGCGACACAAAGCGCACACTCTCGCAGGAGCAGGATAAGACACCACCAAAGAAGTCAAATGAATCAGCAAGCAGAGAGGGAACAGCAGCATTTTGAAATCAAATGAATCAGCAAGCAGAGAGGGAACAGCAGCATTTTGAAGTCAAATGAATCAGCAAGCAGAGAGGGAACAGCAGCATTTTGAAGTCAAATGAATCAGCAAGCAGAGAGGGAACAGCAGCATTTTGAAATCAAATGAATCAGCAAGCAGAGAGGGAACAGCAGCATTTTGAAGTCAAATGAATCAGCAAGCAGAGAGGGAACAGCAGCATTTTGAAGTCAACTGAATCAGCAAGCAGAGAGGGAACAGCAGCATTTTGAAATCAAATGAATCAGCAAGCAGAGAGGGAACAGCAGCATTTTGAAATCAAATGAATCAGCAAGCAGAGAGGGAACAGCAGCATTTTGAAAAACAACAGAGAATTGACAGGACGAGGTCGGCACCAGAACGGGAAACATTGTCTTCACACCAAGACCACGACTCTGTGACTTCAGGGATGAACTTTGAGGCTTTAAACATCTCCCTCCCCTCCTCCCTCTCTCCCCTCCTCCCTCCCTCCCTCCCTCCCTCCCTCCCTCCCTCCCTACATAGTCATCCCTGCATCCTCCCTCCTTCTTTCCCTCTCTCTCTCTCTCCCTCCCTCCCAAACCCCCATCCTTTCCTCTCTGACTCTTTAGTCCTCCCTCCCTCCCTCCCTCCTTCTCTCCCTCCCTCCCTCCCTACATAGTCATCCCTGCATCCTCCCTCCTTCTTTCCCTCTCTCTCTCCCTCCCTCCCAAACCCCCATTCTTTCCTCTCTAACTCTTTAGTCCTCCCTCCCTCCCTCCCTCCCTCGCTACATAGTCATCCCTGCATCCTCCCTCCCTCTTTCCCTCTCTCTCTCCCTCCCTCCCAAACCCCCATCCTTTCCTCTCTAACTCTTTAGTCCTCCCTCCCTCCCTCCCTCGCTACATAGTCATCCCTGCATCCTCCCTCCTTCTTTCCCTCTCTCTCTCCCTCCCTCCCAAACCCCCATCCTTTCCTCTCTAACTCTTTAGTCCTCCCTCCCTCCCTCCCTCGCTACATAGTCCCCTCCCTCCCTTCCTCGGTACATAGTCATCCCTGCATCCTCCCTCCTTCTTTCCCTCTCTCTCTCCCTCCCTCCCAAACCCCCATCCTTTCCTCTCTAACTCTTTAGTCCTCCCTCCCTCCCTCCCTCGCTACATAGTCATCCCTGCATCCTCCCTCCCTCTTTCCCTCCTTCTCTCTCTCCCCGCATTCTTCAGTCAGAGCAGCCTGTTGCCATGGTTACCCCTGGTTGGACGGCTGTGTGAGAGAATGTCTCTCTTCCTCTAACGCATTACAGCACCGCACTCATCATCATCATCATCATCTTCCTGATTCTCCTCTCCTTCCTCCTCATATTGGAACACACTATACCTAGTGCTCCTGAATATTTTCAACACACACACACACACACACACACACAAAATGTCACAGGCTTACTCACTTTTCTATTGGTCTCATCACAGGTGCTCTGTCACTGTGTGTGGGGGTATGTGTGTGTGAGGGTCTGTGCGTGTGTGTGTGTGCAAGCGTATGTGTTTGTGTGTTTGTGTGTGTGTGTGTGTGTGTGTGTGTGTGTAGAGCTGTGTGGAATTGACCCCAACAGACACACGGAAACACTGAGCTATTTCACTTTGCCAACAGACATGATCATCAAACACCTATCGGTCTGTTTGTGTGTGATGGTGTGTGTGTGTGAGCGGATGTGTGTGTGTGTGCGTGTGTGAGGGGGGCTGTTGTAGGAGTATGTGTGAGCGGGAGGGTGTGTGTGTGTGTGTATGTGTGTGTGTCTGTGTGTGTGTGTTTTGCAGATATGGAGTTGAGTTTTGCGTCAGCAGAGCAGGGATTAACAGCAGGTGCACAGAGGAGCAGGAGAGAAGAACGGAGGGAGATACGAAAGGAGGAATAGAAAGAGAGAGAGAGAGAAAGAGAGAGAGAGAGAGAGAGAGAGAGAGAGAGACTATGAAGGTGAATAGACCTTGCTACTGACGTAAAGCTGACAGAAATCTGTAGGGGTATGTGAACAATCTGACGCCTGTGTGTGTGTGTGTGTGTGTGTGTGTGTGTGTGTGTGTGTGTGTGTGTGTGTGTGTGTGTGTGAGAGAGAGAGAGAGTGTGTGCCCAGATGTGTGTGAGAACTGGTTAAGGGCTTTGAGTCAGCCACTACACTGTACGTAGTGTGTGTGAGTGTGTGTGTGTGTGTGAGAGAGCGGAGACCGAAGACAGTTTTCCTTTCATTTTTCCTCACCCACGGACAATTAAAGCATAACAGTAATTGCAGAGCAATTCCCTACCTTAAATTGAGTTTGGTCTTTGAATGAGGGAGTCTGACGGGCAACTAAAAATAAAATATTACAAAGGAGTAGTGAGGTGGAAGTGAGTGCCGTGCAGCAGAATTTAATTTAATAATATGATTGAAAGCCTGAATGGGAAAGTTAAGATTTGTCCACAAGCACAGCAAGGAAAAAAACTGGAATATTTGCTTTGATATGCTGTTTAATGTTGAGGGGGTTTGAGGAAATATAGAAACATAGATTCTATAAAGCCACCAAAACCGTTGCAACACAAACGGAAACACGCTAAAAGATGTAAACTAAAAATGGATCCAAAAAAATATGTCACCCCTCCCACAATCCTTTGCAGAGTTCCTTTTCCTCCCTAAATAATGGTAACCAAGGACAACGACGAGAAACAGGACCATGAGTAATAACATCCTGGTGACTCTACAAAGGTGACCTCCGCGCCACGATCGCCATGGTTACAGGCTGTCTGTACATTTTACCCAAACAAGTTCGATAGGAAATCCAGCTCTGATCGCCATGGCAACGGGCTGTCTGTTGAGTAGACACACACGCACTCACACACACACACATAGACAGACAAACACATACACACTCACACACTCTCACACACGCATAAACACACACACTCACACAAAAACATAAACAGACAAACACATACACACTCACACACGCAAAAACACACACACACACACACACACACGTTACTCACACACACACACACAAACAGACAAACACATACACACTCACACTCTGTCACACACAAACACACAACCCCACACACACACACAAACAGAGGAGGGGATAAAAAGGGCAGAGAAGACCAATGAACAGACACACACACACACACACACACACTGTACTGCACAGCACGGCTTTCTTACTGTCACGCTCTCTGTATAACAAAAACAAGGTCAAAGTAAGAAAGAAATACACAGGAATCCTAGTAATTATGATCCTCCATGTTCTCCTTCCTTCTCTGGATAATGAGGCTCAGAGTTATTTAGAGAGAGAGACAGAGAGAGAGAGAGAGAGAGAGAGAGGGAGAGAGAGAGAGAGATGGAGGTAGAGAGAGAAAAATGAGCGATGGAGGTAGAGAGAGAGAGACAGAGAGACAGAGAGAGGTAGAGAGAGAGAGACAGAGAGACAGAGAGAGAGAGAGAGAGAGAGAGAGAGAGATGGAGGTAGAGAGAAAAATGAGCGATGGAGGTAGAGAGAGAGAGAGAGAGAGACAGAGACAGAGAGAGAGAGAGACAGAGAGAGAGAGAGAGAGAGCGGAGAACGAGGGAGAGACAATTGAGAGAGAGAGAGAGAGAGAGAGAGACAATTGAGAGAGAGAGAGAAACGTAAAAAAGGCAGACTGACAGAAAGACCGATATATGGAAAGAATTAAGTGTTAAAACATCAGCCATCTTGGTTTCTGTATATAAATACAGTATTTTAATGTGTTTTTTTTTTTTTTTATGTACCTTTATTTTATATGTTACTACGTTACCGCTCATTTGGCCATTCCTTGTTTTTAGCCAGTTTTCCTTTTGGTTATAATCTGATGTACTATTACACACAGATTGATATTGAACCGTCATATTGCTTCTGCAACATAGGTGTTCTTCTGTCATGCCGATAAAGCACACTTGACTTGATTTGACGACTTGAGGGAGAAAGAAACGTCAAAAGGCAGAGAGAAGGAGAGAGAGAGAGATAGAGACAGAGAGAAGGGGAGAGAGAGAGAGAGGGAGAGGGAGAGAAAGAGAGAGGAACACAGACACAGAGAGAGAAAGAGAGAGAGATAGCAAGAGAAAGACAAAACCCGAGAACAAAGTGCTGCAGTGTCTCCTGCATGGCCCCGAGCCCTGCTGTCATTCCGAACATTGTCATGAAATATTAACGCGTCACTGTGGAGCATGGCCGACCACATCACGCACCCTCCTCCGACAAAGCCTGATGCTGTTGGGACTACTTTCCTGAGTGGAGGCAGATGGACGGGGGGGGGGGGTTCACCCTCCGGGCAGGTGGCTCTCCTTGTCCTTCCGCCTTCCTGCCTCGTGTCCGAGTTAGATCAGTCAGTTAGAGACACAGGGGATTGGAAACGCAGGACATGAGAAGTCCCTGAGCGTCCACCACTCTCGAATCTCCGCCAGGGTCCTGTTATCATGTGCTTTGAAAAATGCGTGTTTTTTGTTTGATGTGTTTCCTTTCTTTTTGGGACGGGGGCGGGGGGGGGGGGGGGGGGGGGGGGGGGGGTTGATTGTCATTGTCGGTTCTCTGGCAGCGGAGAGAACAAGCCGTGGAAATGGCCGCCTCCACCCACCGGCTGTGTTGGAGCGGCGAGCGTCCACAGAACAGAACGTCTCCTCTCCTCTCCCCTGGACGTCTCTGCTCATTCCCCTCTCCATCATGTTCCCATCCTATTCTTATTATTATTAGTATTATTATTATTATATAAATATTCATGCAACACATTCATTCGTGTGTTTTTGGCACATCCCGTTAACGGTGTTGTTGTTGTTGTTGTTGTTGTTGTCGTCAAGTCAGCTCGGCGGTGGTTTTCACCGCACCGGCAGCTTAAGTACCGTTGTACTTCAACAGGTTGTTACCATGACCACCGGATGGCAACGTTTGGACGTAACGGGTTGTTGTTATGAATTATGAAACGGAAGATGCCTTTTTTTGAGTCCGTCACTTTGGTGATTAAAAGCCATGTGGAGGCTCCTGTAGACAGGCTACGGGGTGTGACGCAGCAAAGGGCTCACGGGTGACGCCATTTAGCTCTGTTTGAAGCTACTCAACACACAAACACACACACACACACACACACACACACACACACACACACACACACACAGCAGGACCTGGAGGGAAGGGGAGGCCTGGATGACTCAGAAAAAGTTCTTTCAACGTCGGCCAAAAAACACAAAAGGGAATGTCACTGAAATATCTCACAGAATGATTCCCCGCCTACAACCACACATGCATGCATGCATGCACGCACGCACGCACACACACACACACACACACCTGGCTTACACACTCACATTCACACACACACACACACTTAAACAAACTCAAATTTAAGCTCTACCTAATTTTTATCCACACATTCGCTTTATTAACAAGTGCTTGCACACACACACACACACACACACACACACACACACACACACACACACACACACACAGCAGGAAACTGGGATCAAAGGAACAACAATCCTGTCATTATACTGTGTATTGTTGTCCAGCAGGTGTGTGAGTTGACCCTCTGACCTCCAGGTAATGAATCAATGTACCAACTCCACAATTTCCCAGCCTTCCATGCAAATCGACTTGATTTCCATACAGAAGCACTGCCAGTTTTGGTTGTGTTTTTCTTTTTTTTCAGATTTTTGTGAAGTTGTTTTGAATAAAATATCAAACAATGCCCACAATTAAGAGTTATTGTTTGTTAAACTTTGCAAATTGTTCAAGGTAATTTGTACATTTTCTAGACACGTTACTGCATTTGTGTTCTGATTACTTTCAGAGCCGTGTTATCAGCATTCAGGCACTGGTTACATTTACAAAGTAACCCTGCCAACCCCATGTGTGTGTGTGTGTGTGTGTGTGTGTGTGTGTGTGTGTGTGTGTGTGTGTGTGTGTGTGTGTGTGTATGTGCATGTCTGTGTGTGTGTGTGTGTGTGTGTGTGTATGTGTGTATGTGCATGTCTGTGTGTGTGTGTGTGTGTGTGTGTGTGTGTGTGTGTGTGTGTGTGTGTGCGTGTGCATGTGTGTCTTTATGTGCTTGTGTATGTGCGGGGCATGTGTGTGTTTGTGTGTATGTGTGTATGTATGTGTGCGCATACCTAATACAATAGCTCCCAGAAACACACCCTCGTCATGCTGCTGTCAGAGCAGGCAGCATTCGATGCAAGGCTACACAACAGGTCAATGGATAGCTTTCTCTGATGTACTGCTCCACGTTCTCTGACCCTTTAAGCTCCTCATCAAAGCGCCTTAAGTCTCTTCAAAACATCAAACACACGTCTTGTGATACGCGCACCCCAGAGTCAAAAGCCCTCGCTAGAGACCGAATTACTTCCAAGTAAGAGAATATTCCCCCGGAATTAATTGCTAACACGCTAAATGGGCTGGATTTGATTCTTCGCTAAATGAGCAGAGATGGCTACTTAGTTAGGCTGTTATTTGTTCTGTTAGCATGGAGGGGGCTGCGTCTCGCTAATCTGGTTTGATGTGGTCGACTGGTGTGTGGAGAAATGTGAGGAGGCCAGAGGAAGCTGTCTCCGAGCTGTCAGCTGCAGGGACGATAATAAGTCACAGTATACCAAACTGCCTCCCTCACTCTCTCTCTCTCTCTCTCTCTTTCATTCACTGTCTGTCTTGATGTCTCCCTCTTTCTCTCTCTCTCTCTCTTTCCTGTTTACTCAACTTGTCTGTCATCCTCTCTTTTTAACTCTCTCTCTCTTTCTGTCTCTCTTATATCTTTCTCTCTCTCTCTCTCTCTCTCTCTCTCTCTCTCTCTCTCTCTCTCTCTGTTCTTTCCTGTTTATTCTCGCTGTCTCTCTGTCTTTCTCAGCCTGCTGCAAGGGTTACCGTGACGACGACTGCTTTATTAAGCACATCAATCATCTCTAACGCCATGGCAACCAGAGGGAACCCTAATCGCTGCTCCTTGAGCTGATTATCGTTCTTGCTGAGGGATTTCAGCTGTCTGTATTCGCTTGACAGGTGTGTGTACTCGTTTGTGTGTGTTTTTATTGTATTTTTAAATATGTGTTTGTGTGTATGTGTGCGTTTTTATTGTATTTTTAAACATGTGTTTGTGCGTATGTGTG
>CM030174.1:32571502-32574002 GCA_017639675.1 Aplochiton taeniatus | reverse complement strand
AGAGAGACATACAGACAGAGAGACAGACAGAGAAAGAGAGAGAGAGAGACAGAGAGAGAGAGAGGGGGGATAGAGAGAGAGAGAGAGACAGAGAGAGAGCATAAAGTTCCATCCCTCCTATTAAGCAGTGGGGGTACAGCCTTATCGGTTGATTACTAGCCGTTAGACAGCTGGGCTAATGTTTGGGTAGTCCGTGGTACTGGGAACACACCGAGCATAATAGGCTCTGTAATTATGCTTCTTTTCATCTCTCTCTTTCTGTATCGCTCTCTACACGCTTCCTTGAAATCGGATGATCTTAATGCATTCACAATGGCGTGTGAATACTTGCAGAACCGCCTGCGCCCATTAGCCGCTGCACGCAAAGATGAGAGCGGAGATAGAGGGCACTAATGAGGACGTGTTCTTGTCGCTACGACTACAGAGGTTTCGTCACCGCGACTACTAACGCGTTGTCGCTACGGCCACTACGAGCGTCTCGTGAGATACGAACTGTCCACTTGCTAACGCTCCGAAACAAGCGTTCTCTGTGGTCCACACGAGTTACTTTGTGAAAAAGTAATCACGGATTTTATCGTTTGAGCGAATCCTGCATCGTCGTGGTTGGGATGATGTCGATGGATTGGACGTTACACATTCAGTCCGTGTATGTGTCTTTTCCTGTTGCACTTTTGTGGTTTCTCTTCTGCTCTCTACAGAAAGTGATAACTAATGTCAGAACAGTCTAAACACTACGTCCCTCGTGGCGCTCACGAGACGGATTGGATTTCCCACTGCAACAAGATGCGTTTCTGTAATTCCGTCTCTTTTGATGGCTGAGGAATGTAACCACCAGGCATCAAACCCGTTTATATTCTCCGTGCTAATTGACGGTGTTAAAACACTCGCTTTGTCGTCACAATGGAGTGTTGTCTTGTGGTGTTTCATGTCCCCCCAACAGATAATCATCACCGAAAAAAAATACTTTCATGCATCAACAAGATAAAAAGCTAGACCATTATACAGCCTAGAGCGAGAAATGTTTCTTTCCTAACAACAGCAACAATCTTGCTCTGAAGATACAGTGAAAATATATACTACACACACCAAACCTTCAAGCGGAATATATGACATGTAGATGAACAGATCAGGGGAAAAGCAGTCTCTTGGTTTAGATTCCAGTTTAGATTAGAGCCGCGTTTTTCAAAGCCCCGTATTTTACTGTTTGTTGTCCCGGCAACACACAGACATCCCGGTTAAGGGAAAGGCCTTCACGCAGGATCTTATCTTGATTTGGACGTTTCTGCAGGCGTGTGAGGATCCTTTGAGGTGTTGAGACGGAGATCTGTTTGCCATTAACATCCATCTGACCTTTAAGTTCTAACCGGGGCTACTGCCTTGTCTCCTCAGGGACAGAGGGGGGGAGGGAGGGGAGAGGAGTGAAGGGAAGGAGAGAGGGAGAGAAGGAGGGAAGGGGTGGGGAGAGGAGAGGAGAGGAGAGGAGAGGAGAGGAGAGGAGAGGAGAGGAGAGGAGAGGAGAGGAGAGGAGAGGAGAGGAGAGGAGAGGAGAGGAGAGGAGGGAAGGGAATTGAAGGGAAGGGAAGGGAAGGGAAGGGAAGGGAAGGGAAGGGAAGGGAAGGGAAGGGAAGGGAAGGGAAGGGAAGGGAAGAGGCGGGTAGCGTTTGATGCCACTGAGCTGCTGTCTGGTTAAAAGCATGGAGTCTGTGAGGATTTTCTTTAAAGCTACCAAGAATACTTCCTGCTGCCCTGAGGGATAACCCCCCCCCCCCCTCTTCACCCACAGTAGATACACAGTGATAGGACCAGACCCCCCCCCCCCCCCCCTTCACTAACAGTAGATACATGGTGATAGGACCAGACCCCCCCCCCCCTTCACTAACAGTAGATACATGGTGATAGGACCAGACCCCCCCCCCCCCCCCCCCCCTTCACTAACAGTAGATACATGGTGATAGGACCAGACCCCCCCCCCCCCCCCTTCACTAACAGTAGATACATGGTGATAGGACCAGACCCCCCCTCCCTTCACTAACAGTAGATACATGGTGATAGGACCAGACCCCCCCCCCCCCTTCACTAACAGTAGATACATGGTGATAGGACCAGACCCCCCCCCCCCTTCACTAACAGTAGATACATGGTGATAGGACCAGACCCCCCCCCTTCACTAACAGTAGATACATGGTGATAGGACCAGACTCCCTTTTTGCTAAGTATTCTCCAAGCTCATTGGACCATAGGACCATGTTTGACATCTAATTTGACATCTTACTCTAAAGGATTTAAAATATAACGATCGTGTTATGTGCATTCGAAACCAGTAGATGTAGAAATTGTATATCAATGTATGAAATTCTGGATAATTTATTATAATTAATTTTTTAGATATCGCTTTTTGTTTTTCCCTAAAAATGAACCCAAACGACCATCTCATTAGTTCAGACGTTTTTAGTTTCTTTCTTTTTGTCCCCTTGTGATGGTGTTTTGTGATTTGTTTGGG
>CM030174.1:32556502-32566502 GCA_017639675.1 Aplochiton taeniatus | reverse complement strand
AACCCGTTTGAAACCCCAGGTGATTGAATAAACTGAAGCTCCGCCGCCTTTCTAAATTTCCCAGACCATCCACTAATCCCACCATGGAGACTGGAAATCAAATCTCTACTTGGGTTGCCCTTAATTCACCTGAATGAGCATACGTTGTAAAACGACGTAGGAAATCATGGTGTTATTTAAATTCTAAAGGTTGATTTTTAAGTCTGCAGCTAAGTACCCTGTGGCTGAAGGGTTATTTAAGGAAGATAGATATGTATGTCCAAGAGTTTATTCGTTCTGGGAAAAGGACATTGTTAGCCTACGGCAGCTACACACACACACACACACACAGACATAGACACAGACACAGACACACACACACACACACACACACACACACACACACACACAGACACGCCCTGTGTTGGGTAACAGCAAGAGACCCAAATGTCATGCTCTGGTTTTATTCTAGGTCAATAAAAACAACCAGAGGTGAGACCAGGAATAAAGTGTGTGTTTTTATTACGTTTGTCTCTGGAGCTTTCTTCGTGTTCTTCAGCCAGAAATGATCGTATTAAAGTCCTGTCGGGCTAGGTGGCGAAGCCCTGACGCACTGACAAGCCCTAAGACAAAGATAATGGATCGCAGCCTCAAAGGGGAAAATGAATAATGCCAAGATAAGTATTCCAATTTTCCTATCGCAAATTTTAATTAAAAACTCTAGATTTTCGTTTTTTTTCCTCTCTCCTCTCCCCCTTCTTGGTCTTGTAGTTGGATTCTCGGTCCTTAATGAGGGTACGGTGTTTCGACAAGGTCACCCTGACTTCCAGGGCCCTCGTCAGAAAAATCTCCTCTTCATTTATATTGGAGTAGACTGTCTCCTAGCTTAGGTGAGGGAACTACATAAGCAATGGATGGCAGCTCTCAGCGTTGGGGCGATGATGTCACGTGTTGGTGGCATTGTTTTTGCTCAGCAATGGTTGTTCTTTTTTTTTTATATTACGGTCGACAGTGTTCTTGAGTGTTAGTTACAAGTTAAGGTTTTTGTAACCACTTTGATAATTAGTGTGGATGCAACTGGTGCCTTTTTTGTAAGGTAACAGCCCCCTCCCCCTCAACCCCTGAATATTTGAAAAAGTGAACTTGTGTTATACATAACTTAGCTTGAGTGTCTGTGTGTGCCTCTGCGTGTGCCTGTGCATGCCTGTGCATGTGTGTGTGCACGTGCCTGTGCGTGTGCCTGTGCATACCTGTGCATGTGTGTGTGCATGTGCGTGTGCCTGTGCATACCTGTGCATGTGTGTGTGCACGTGCCTGTGCGTGTGTGTTAGGAAGGGGGCAGGGAGTTAGAACACCAGCCAGTCCACCTGTTACTCTAAGTCCTCACCAGAGACTCAGACACACACACACACACACACACACACACACACACACACACACACACACACACACACACACACACACACACACACACACACACACACACACACACACACACGTGGATGATGCCAACATCCGCCACAGCAAGGGGCCAGCTAATGAACAAACTGTTGTGTTAGCGCGCTAACACTGCTGTTAGTGCCAGGAGCCGTGTGTGTGTGTGTGTGTGTGTGTGTGTGTGTGTGTGTGTGTGTGTGTGTGTGTGTGTGTGTGTGTGTGTGTGTGTGTGTGTGTGTGTGTGTGTGTGTACGTGTGTGTGTGTGGAGCTTGCAGAGGGGTAGGCCCTGCTAGCTGGTTTCCCTGCCCCCTCGGCCTTCCCCTTCCCTGGGGAACAAGCCAGGCCTTTGATCCCTGGGCAGCTGAGCCTGCCAACAAAATGAGGGTGAATTATTCACCACCTTCTGGATAGATCATCACCCAAGGCAGGGTGGCAACAGATTACAGGGAATGGGGATTATGTAATCCGATTACAACATTTAGGAATATTCATTCTAGATGGAGAAAAAAGAAGTGTAATCTGATTACTCCCTGTGGTTATAAGCACTAACACGAAAAGCTCGATGTCTGAAGTGATTGGTGAATATTCTGTGTTAGGTTTAAAATATTTATCCAAGAAATAGCCCATTGATTATTTTCATACATACACAGTTTTATTTTTATCCATAGAACTGTTACAATCCAGTAATCAGATCCTTACAATTCATAAATACCTGTAAACATGCACCTTTTTCTGTCATTTAAATCGTGTAAACAAAGGCTCACCACATCTACAGTCACCACAGTTACTGTTACTACGGCTACCGTGAGTACAGCTACTGTTTCTACAGCCAACATTTCTGTGGATTCAGCAACGCTACAAGGTTGGAAATTGACTTCCTTGAATTCTTTAATTAGTTGCTAATGATCCATATCCTTGCTTATAACTCTTCTGCAATCACAGAACGTAATATCAAATAGTCAGGTTACAAAACATCAATTATGTAAATGAACTTAAGTCTAATTAAAACAAGCGTTGCTGCTGAATATGTTTACAGTCTCAACGGGGTTTGGCGTGCAGTGCCTAGAAGAGTAGTTACAACGCAGAGTGACACAATATACCTATCAACAAGAAACATTGGAACAAATGAAAAATGGTGGAGACAGCAGGTAACCATATGCTTCCTGACATCATGTGTGCATTATGTGTGTGTGTGTGTGTGTGTGTGTGTGAGAGAGAGAGAGGATGTATTTGTGCTCGTTTCGCAACTGAGGTTATATGAGCAATCTGTCAGATTAATGTTTGCATAGGCACGTGCTGGCTGCTCTGTGTGTGTGTGTGTGTGTGTGTGTGTGTGTGTGTGTGTGTGTGTGTGTGTGTGTGTAAGAGAGAGAAATATGTGTTTTGTAAAGTTACTTTGACGGTTCCATTTGCAGTCTGATAGATGGGTGTTTATAACATTTTACTGTTTAAAAGCTCTCTCTCTGTCTGTATGCGTGTGTGTGTGTGTGTGTGTGTGTGTGTGTGTGTATGTGTGTGTGTGCGTGTGTGTGTATGCGTGTGTGTGTGTGTGTGTGAGCATCATTTTGTCAGCAGCAGGATTTGAGGTTGCAGGCAGCAGATGCTTTCTCATTGGTTACTTTTTATTTATGTTGGCGGATCTAAACTCAGGAGCAGCTTTTCTTTCTGACTATGCGTTACACATTAATGTTTCATTAATATGCATTAGATTATCTGAAAATCTGTTTTCTCTATCAACAGTAGATCATAAATAATGCATCTGTCTCTGGCAGTGCCTGATGGATGGACAATGTGCTGTTCAAACCCCTTTGATGAAATACATGAATAAATAATAAATAAAATACATCGTTTAACGAACACCCTCTTTTTTTTCAAACTTGCAAACTTTCAATTTGGTGATGTTTTATTTCAAAATTTCAGATTTGGTGTTATAATACCTATTTTGCCTTAAAGCCATGTTGAGCACTGTTAAAACCACTATCTAGGAAGGATTTGGGTTGAGAGCAGATATTGTTTGTCATTGGGCTTTTCAAATGGGCACCTTCCATCCAGGATGTTTCATTCATCTGAGCCCACAACACACCTCCAGAAGGCTTAATGGTGAGAAATGACATCTCAGAGCCACCCCCCTCTATATCTGCTCTCGGGACGGCCAGATAAAAAACATAATTTAAAAAACGAATAAATTAAGCTGTGTGATATCCCTACTCTATCCCTCCTGCAGGCATTCATGCCCGCTCTGCAGGGATAGAAGGATCCCCTACTCTACTCCTGAAGGCTTGGTAAAATCACGCTCAGCAGGAACGCCTACATTTATACCTTAGTCTCTTTTTTTCAACATGTTCTTTTTTCTTTATTTTTGCGTCCATATTAGATCCTTCTTTTTTAGCCCCAGCCACTGGCTCCTTCTTTCTGCTATATCTGACACAACTTTTACAGTCTGACACAATTCTTTGCCGCAGATCTCTATTTCTTTCAGTAGCTTGGTTGTTAATATTGCCAGAAATTCTGGGCATCAAACTTCCACTGGACACACCTTTGTTCTCCAGCCTCGCTGTTCGCTAGTTCGCTATAGCGGTGTTTCTTTCTTTCGTAAGCCTCATCTATAACTTCTTCCCATGGGACGGTTAGTTCCACAAAGTACACCGTTTTCTGTGTTGGACCAGAGTAATAAGTCTGGTCTTAAGTTGGTTGATGCATTCTCTGTTGGGACCTATAAGCCAGTGAGACAGTAATATAATCAGTGATGTGTTACATAAAGAAATATTCTGTTTGAACGTGTGATATGAACCCCTGTGCACCTTACAGGGTGTCAACGTCGGAGATCTACCACTGAATTAAACAGAGCTTCCTGGTCCCACTGTTACCAAGGAAACCACCCCTTATGTATACAGCGGACAGGAACTACTAGATACCACCCCTTATTTTCTATATATATACTGTGTGTGTGTGTGTGTGTGTGTGTGTGTGTGTGTGTGTGTGTGTGTGTGTGTGTGTGTGTGCGCGTGTGTTCGTGTTTTTACATCCTGTCATGATAATGTCCCAGGAGCAGTTCAAGGTAATGCATGTATTCAAAGACGTTTGCGATAAATCCAAAACATTACAAGGGCTTAAATTTGCAATAGACAGCATCTGTGCATGGGTGTGTGTGTGTGTGTGTGTGTGTGTGTATGTGTGTGTGTGTGTGTGTGCATTCACGTGTGTATGTGTGTGTGTGTGTAGGGGGGTGATTTGTTCTCATTAGATAAGGTTTTGTAGTATGGATGTCCGATAGCAGCAGGGAGGATGGTGAACTGTTGGGGAAGAGTTTGAGACAGAATCTCCGATGCGTCAGCCTCTTAATGTCAATATGCCCTTTGGAAAGACCAGCTTTAGAACTGAGCAAAGAGCCATGCCTTACACCTACCTCATGCTATTTACTCTCTACTTTCTCTCTTGCTCTCTCTCTGTCTTTCTTTTTGAATCACCTTCTTTCTTTCTTTCTTTCTTTCTTTCTTTCCATCTCTTTCTTCTTTCTCTAGTTTTCTTTATTCATCCCATCTTTCCCCCCACTCTGTCTGCCAGTTTTCCATTGGGTCCTGCAACAAGTATATATAGTATAATATATATAGTATATAAGTATATATAGTATAATATATATAGTATATATAGTATAATATATATAGTATATATAGTATAATATATATAGTATATAAGTATATATAGTATAATATATATAGTATATAAGTATATATATTATAATATATATAGTATATAAGTATATATAGTATTATATATATTGTATATAAGTATATATAGTATAATATATATAGAATTGAATCCGTCTTATTGAACAAAAACATTCCAGTGGTGGATCACTTGTGGTGTCTCAGATTGGTCCAAAACAATTGATTGAAAGCAAAGCACCTAGACACTTGCGTGTCCACCAACACACACACACACACACACACACACACACACGCACACACACACGCACACACACACGCACACACACACACACACGCACACACACACACGCACACACACACAGTATTTGTTAAAGAAGGAAAAGGCAGAGGTAGCTAGAGTGATTCTACATTCACAGGGGAGGGAGAGGCTGGAGGCCGCAAAGCTGAAAGGTCCCTGTTTCAAACCACTTCATCTCTGGGTACGTAGGTTACCAAAGAGAGAAAGAAAGAGAGAGAGAGAGAGAGAGAGAGAGAGAGAGAGAGAGAGAGAGAGAGAGAGAGAGAGAGAGAGAGAGAGAGAGAGAGAGAGAGAGAGAGAGAGAGAGAGATGAAAGGTCCTTTAATCAAACAACTGCCTCTCTGGACACCATAGAGAAGGAGGAGAGTATGAGAGAGAGAGAGCGAGAGAGAGAGAGAGAGAGAGTGAGAGAGAGAGAGAGAGAGAGAGAGAGAGAGAGAGAGAGAGAGAGAGAGAGAGAGAGAGGGAAAGGTGGGAGGACTGGGAATAGACATCCTTATTGAATCTGGAGGACGTCAGCAGGGGAAGCCAACGACTCATTTTCTCCCTCTCTCTCTCTCTCTCCATCTCTCTCTGTCTCTCTCCATCTCTCTCTCGCTCTCTCTTTCCATCTCTCTCTCTCTCCCTCTGTGTGCTAACAGCAGGGGGGCACAGCTTCTCTTCCTAATGCATAAATAACAGCAGTATACCTGGAAGGAAGCTGAGGATTGAAGGAAAGGAGTCAGTGAAGAGAGAGAAAGAAAGAGAGAGAGAGAGAGAGAGAGAGAGAGAGAGAGAGAGAGAGAGAGAGAGAGAGAGAGAGAGAGAGAGAGAGAGAGAGAGGAAAAGGTGGGAGGAAATAGTTGTTACTGTTGGTATTGTATGGACCTGGTTCGGGGCTTGCTGCATGTCTCTCTGGCCGATGATAGACTCTGATATCTCCTGTGTAACCAGGAAGTCTTCCTCAGCGACCATAAGGGTGGCCAAAAACACTTCCTGATAGCGACCGGTCTCCATGGTGACTGCATGAACACCACTTCAGGGTTCCTCTGCAGCATTTTAGCCAACTTTATTTAGACATCAACTACTTTTCAACGAATACCAAGTTTCATTAACATTAACATGCCTTTTTTGATGTCGAGTAGTTACATTTGTTTGCACGAGAGTTGTTTTTTTATCGACTATATTTATTTTAGTTACATTTGATCGATTTATTGCTTTTATGCAGGTTTGTGTTTTGTTTTTTTATTGTGTGCGAATAGAATATACATAAATATACGCATGTTAATAATGTACCTTGTATCTGTACCTGTATACAGTGTTGTGAAACCCAGGGAGAAAAACGATTCTCTATTTACATGCCGTTTCAGAGCAACCTCCTGAACACTGGGATCTGTTAACCACATGCAGAACATATTCCGCTTTTGGCCAGATTGAATCCTTGAAGAACTTCAAGCTGGAAGAAGCAAGGACCATCTGGAGCCAGCCGGCACGCAGAGACGATCATAGCCAATCCCACGGCATGCCTTTTAAAACAGGAAGTACGCTAGGTGCGCAGCCTCCATCTGAGACGTCGTTTAACTCAGCCAGACTTCCGCTCCGATACACAATCCTCTCATCTACACACACACACACACACACACACACACACACACACACAGAGACACACACTCACACACACTCAATTACACACAGCCACACACACACACACACACACACAGAGACACAGACACAAACACACACACACACACACACACACTTACACACACTCACTAACGCTCCGCTGTAGTTGTGTGTTCGGGCGAGCGTTGACCTTTTCTGCTGACACGGAGCGATGTCCTCCTGTGTCTCTTATACTAAGAGCTCTTGATTTAGCAGCGCTTCAGGGTGTACCACTATACCCTCTCGTCTTCATAGACCATATACACGACAGGAACCTGTGTGTTTGGTATCTGGGTCGATGAGATGGTGGTGCTGTTACCCTCCAGAACTCAAAAGAAACATGTGAACCTAAGGCAGATGAACCTTAGTCAGTCGAAAAGGTCAGAGGTAATTTATCCGTAGAGATTGTTGGGTGTGTGTGTGTGTGTGTGTGTGTGTGTGTGTGTGTGTGTGTGTGTGTGTGTGTGTGTGTGTGTGTTTGTGTGTATGAAGCTGTAACTGTGGTAGGGAGGTGGGCTGGCTGTCGTACATTAAAAAGCCTAAACAAAGTTATATTTATATAATATTTATACATTGTAGAATATGAATAGGAAAAATATTTACGTGAAACCACAGGTGTACAGTCTCAGTGCAGACAACACTAGCCTGTTGTCAGGGGCAACAGTACGGGAATAATCGGCAACTTAGCTGCGAGTCTCGCCCTGTAGTGTAAAGCTCTTTGGGTGTCTAGAAACATCAAGTGTTATCAATGATTATTAATTATTCTATAGATGTATTGCCAGCATCGGTTTCCATTGTTAGCTATAAGGGACAGCACTTTAGGAAGCCAATGTGCCATCTGTCCACTGAGAGAACTGTGAGGTCATCCAGACGTGTCAGAGCTTGGAGATGCGTTGCAGTCATGGTTTTCAATTCCTCGTCGCCATGGTTTTGAGAACGGCCGGCGGGCCGGCGACGCGGCCCCTTGGCCCGTGTCCGTGGTTACAGAGCAGGTCAGGACCTTTCACAGCTGGTCCTCTCGTCTTGATCCTCGGCGACCTGGGGGCTTAAAGGTCGTCGAAAGGTCAACGTCAGGCAAGGATGCCAAGCAGAAGATCGCTCTCTCTCTCTCTCTCTTTTTCTTTCTCTTTTTCTTTCTCTCTCTCTCTCTCTCTCTCTCTCTTTGTCTGTATGTGTCTATAAATATTTAAAATACGGAAAGAATTGGGAACAGGTGGCAACACACTCACCCAGAATATAGATTAGTAATGAAACATGATTTGACTCTGACTCTCTCTCTCTCGCTCTCTCTCTCTCTCTCTCTCTCGCTCTCTCTCTCTCTCTCTCTCTCTCTCTCTCTCTCTCTCTCTCTCTCTCTCTCTCTCTCTCTCTCTCCCTCTTTCATACCCATAGTGTTGCTCGACAAGGACAGGATGACAACCAGGATTCTCCAGACAAGCCCTGGGGGCAACAGGAGTGCCCCCAGATGAGTGTGTCTGTGTGTGTGTGTGTGTGTGTGTGTACCCCACAGATGGGCTGCCCAAGGCTGGGAGAGGAGAGAGACATCTCTGGGCGGTGTGCCTGCTGCCTGGAGTAGTGAGGAGGGGGCATCCATCTCGTGTGTATGTGTGTGTGTGTGTGTGTGTGTGTGTGTGTGTGTGTGTGTGTGTGTGTGTGTGTGTGTGTGTGTGTGTGCTTGTGTGTGTGTGTGTGTGTGTGTGTGTGTGTGTGTGTGTGTGTGTTTGTGAGAGATCAACTTGGTGTATGTTAATGCATCCACGTTGTTTGTCTCCCACTAAAATACACACTCACACACACACACACACACACACACACACACACACACACACACACACACACACACACACACATTCACACACTCTCATTCTCTCTCTTTCTCTCTCTCACCAGTGTGTTTACTAAACATGCAAACACACACGCACAGAGGTTGACGGAGGCAGAGAAACACACACAAGGTCACACTTTTAATCAAGCACACAAAACCTAATATCAATCACTCACCTGCTCTCTCTATCACACACACACTGGACTGGCATACACACTGGTCGACATAGTCTCAGAATACTCTCAGACAATAACAGGAAAATCTTAATCTTCCCCACTCGCCACCTCTCTCTTTGACTCGCTCTCACACACACCGGCACACACACACACACACCGGCACACACACAGGCACACACACACCGGCACACACCCTTTGCGACAGACTCATCGCTTTGTGGAGAGCTAGATTAGGGGCGTTTGGGACTTTAGAGCTGGAGGTTGGGAGGCAGAGTTGACCGGGAGGGGCGGGGGGGGTCTCTTGTGGCGGTGGCCATTTGTTCTGGTTGTCTGAGAATTGGACCTCGACAGCCTCCCTCTCTCTCTCTCTCTCTCTCTCTCTCCCTCTTCTTGCTTCACCAATATTTGTAGCTTTTACTGTAAAAAGTGTACGTGGCTAAAAGGGTGACTAATTATTTACTTCATTTATTTGACCTTTATTCTACCAGGTTAGGGTTAGGGTTAGGGTTAGGGTTAGGGTTAAAAGGGTGACTAATTATTTACTTAATTTATTTGACCTTTATTCTACCAGGTTAGGGTTAGGGTTAAGGTTAGGGTTAAAAGGGTGACTCATTATTTACTTAATTTATTTGACCATTATTTTACCAGGTTAGCTTCTGTGAGATTCAGAAGGGAGACCTGGCCAAAAAAGGCAACACATAAAAGGCTACACACAAATGTTCATAAAACAAGACATTTAGCAAAATATCTGAGCCTATAAAATTCTATCAAATCCATAAAAACATTCCTAAGCATCTAAAGGTGAAAAACACTGACAAACCCATATTGTGTCATATTCTAATTATTTAATCCTGGCTCCAAAAAACTTTATTGGGACAATTTCGTTAAGGTTTATCATTTTTTTTAGTCTGAACGCAATGCCTTTTTTCCAAACTCAGTACGTGCCCTAGGTACCTTCAAGAGGGTTGCATCATG
>CM030174.1:32541502-32544002 GCA_017639675.1 Aplochiton taeniatus | reverse complement strand
AAAGCAAACATTTGTTTGTTACAAAATGGCCGTGGACTCATTTCCCTCTGTTTTCTCTTCTCTGATTTTTGGCGTAGTTTCAGTTCATCTGAATACAAAGGGAAGGTAATCACACCTACTTGACTAAAAGGACACACACACACACACACACACACATACAGACACACACACACACACACACACACACACACACACACACACAGAAGCACACACACACACACGCGCACACGCACACACACACACACACACACACACACACACACACACACACACACACACACACACACACACACACACACAGCTCAGTCACACGCACGAGCAAACACATTCGAACATACACGCACACACACACACGCAAAAACACACCGACACATACATCTAGTCACACAAACACACATACACACTCATGCACACACACACACACACACACACACACACACACAAACAGCAAACTGACAGAGAGACAGCCTGGTAGGTAGCAGAGTTCAGCCGTGATGACCCACTTATGCAGTTTAGATAATGTGTGTAGACAGACTGGCAGCCCATGACTGGCTTGGGATCAGGTGGGCTCAGGTGCTGCTCCATGAGACCACACACACACACACACACACACACACACACACACACCCTCAATCACGGTGACATGATTAGAGCACACAAGCAGAAACTGTGTGTGTGGGTGAATATCTGTGTCTGTGAGTATTTGCGTGTTTGTGTGAGTGTCTGTGTGTGTGTGTGGGTGTGTTTGTGTGTGTATGTGTTTGTATGTGAGTGTGTGTGTGTGTGTGTGTGTGTGTTAGGTAACCATCTGAGTTACGCTACACTTACCTCTACATGAATCTATTTGTGCGATCAGAGGACAAACATCCAAAGACAAGTGCAAACCCGTCATACGTGTTTGTGGCCCTCAGCACACGCCTCGACACCCGCTGATGGGTTGCTGGCGTGTAAACAAACACGCTTAGGCCACGGCGTTTTTCCAATGTAAATATTCAAAGATCATTATGACAAAGCAAACACTTGGCCTTTTCGGGTTTTGACAAAAAGCCAATCATCCTCTTTTTAATTGGCCCTCTCTCGGTAATAAACAACGATTTCTGAAGAGTCTAAAAGGGCGCTCACAACAACACCACCAACAACAACAACAAGAAGAAAAAGCATGGTGTCCTTTTCAAACCAGGGTTCCATGTGGTTAACTCATAACTTCGTTTAGCAACGACCTTTACCTCCAAAACACCACGGGAGGAGAAGAGCTGGCGTAGATCTAGATCAGAGTAGAACAGGAATCTAGAATGAGATCAGGGTAGAACAGGGATGTAGATCTAGATCAGAGTGGAACAGGAATCTAGAATGAGATCAGGGTAGAACAGGGATGTAGATCTAGATCAGAGTGGAGCAGGAATGTAGAATGAGATCAAGGTAGAACAGGGATGTAGATCTAGATCACAGTGGAACAGGAATGTAGATCTAGATCAGAGTGGAACAGGAATCTAGAATGAGATCAGGGTAGAACAGGGATGTAGATCTAGATCAGAGTAGAACAGGAATGTAGATCTAGATCAGAGTGGAACAGGAATGTAGATTGAGATCAGGGTAGAACAAACATGAATGTAGATCTAGATCAGAGTGGAACAGTAATGTAGATCTAGATCAGAGTGGAACAGGAATGTAGATCTAGATCAGAGTAGAACATGAATGAAGATCTAGATCAGGGTACAACAGCAATGTAGATCTAGATTAGAGTGGAACAAGAAGGTAGATCTGCTCAAAGTAGAACAGGAATGTAGATCTAGATCAGTGTAAAACAGGAAAGCAGATATAGATCAGGGTAGAACATGAATTTAAGTCTAGATTGGGGTGGAGAAGGAATTGTACAGCTTAACTCCTGTTGATAGTACAGCCTTAAGTTTAGTGTGTGTGTGTGTGTGGGGGGGGGGGGGGATTTTGAAACTCCTAGCTCAACTTCATATGATAACACAGCCTAAAGTTAATGTGTGTGCGTGTGTGTGTGTGTGTGTGGGGGGGGGGGGTGTTACGTGTGTGTGTGTGTGTCTGTGTGTGTGTGTGTTGAAACTCATCTCACTACCTCTAATGTTAGATACTCTATAGGGTGTTGCCCCCTACTAGGTGAATTAATTGGAGGGGAATTACTTTGGGGATTGGAAAAAGGGGGGGTTCGTGCATGCATGTGTGTGTGTGTGTGTGTGTGTGTATGTGTGTGTGTGTGTGTGTCTCTCTGTCTCTCTGCGCGTGTGTCAAATCAACTCCCCAGGAAGCTTCGAATCTGGGAAGGGAGGAAAGCTGAGGAAAGCTTCTGTTGCAAGTGCTTTGTCCTCCTAACTCTGCACATATGCACTCCATGTAAACGACGCCATTCACAGCACGTCTCTGCACCTGGCTGAAGACAACTGCCAGGAACACAGGCGTGGATAGACACCAGTGATGTCTGCTCCTAAGCCTGGAGAGGAGACAAACGTGTTCCCTGCTCAGCAAAAGCCTG
>CM030174.1:32516502-32531502 GCA_017639675.1 Aplochiton taeniatus | reverse complement strand
GAGTGTGTGGTTCTACGTCTATGCACAGTGAGGTTTTTCTGCACGTGTGTAGCCTCAAGGTGTGTGTGTATGACAGTGTGTGTGTGTTTCATTCCCTTTATGATGGGGTGTGTGTGTGTTTGTACATGTGTGTGTGTGTTTGTGTGTGTGTGTGTGTGTGTGTCTGCACGCAATTATGTAAATGCATTTTCAGTGCATATACGTAGCCTTAAGGTATGTTTCACCCAATGTGTTTGTGATGATGCATTTCTGTGAGTGTGTGTGTTTGTGTGTGAAGGGGGTTGTTTGTGTGTCTGTGTGAACCCATTTGTGTGTGTATGAGAGAAAAGTTTTGCGCTATATGTATGCAACCGTACGCTGTGTTTGACCCTGTGTGTGTGTGTGTGTGTGTGTGTGTGTGTGTGTGTGTGTGTGTGTGTGTGTGTGTTTGAGCATGACCATTCCTCAGTGGAGGGTTGTTTTGTTCCTTACTCCTGAACTTGCTTTGATCGTGATCAAAGCACTCATACGTGCACACACACATGCAGAAAGGACAGGGTATGCAGGTTCTAGTAGCTCTGTCTCTAAAACAGAGTGAATGCAGTAGGTTCTAGTAGCTCTGTCTCTAAAACAGAGTGAACGCAGTAGGTTCTAGTAGCTCTGTCTCTAAAACAGAGTGAATGCAGTAGGTTCTAGTAGCTCTGTCTCTAAAACAGAGTGAAGGCAGTAGGTTCTAGTAGCTCTGTCTCTAAAACAGAGTGAATGCAGTAGGTTCTAGTAGCTCTGTCTCTAAAACAGAGTGAATGCAGTAGGTTCTAGTAGTCATGTTTTACATGCAGCCTGCATGCAACAGGATCTTGTAGCCGTATGGACCTGGGTGTTGCAGTTTAAAAAGGCAGCAAGCAGCAGGTTTTGGTAGCTAGCAGGCGGGTTTTCAGATGGCAACAGACAACAAAATTGCGGACCTTTATTTAACGTTCGTAAAAATCAATTCTAAGATGGGATCTTCGAAACAAAATCGCTGTTGGGCAATTGAGACAGTCCAGCATGTGTGTGTATGTGCGTCCGTGTGTGTGTGTATGTGTGTGTGTGTGTGTGTGTGTGTGCGCGTGTGTGTGTGTGTGTGTGTGTGTGTGTGTGTGTGTGCGTGTGTGTGTGCGTGTGCGTGTGCGTGTGCGTATGTGTGTGTGTGTGTGTGCGTGTGCGTGTGCGTGTGCGTGTGTGTGTGTGTGTGTATGTGGGAGACGAAGAGGTAGAGCTAACCTAACCTAACTGCCTCAGACAGCTCAGCCAATTAAATCATCAGAAGAGGTAGAACTAACAGACTTTTAGCCTGAACTGAAGATTCAGAACAGGGCTCTAGTCTAATTGTTTGAGATTTGAAGTTGTTGAACACTTTCCGATTTTCTTCATATTGACCGTCTCCTCCTCCTCCTCCTCCTCTCCTCCCTCCTCCTCCTCTTGTCTTTTCACCACTGACCTTAACAACTTTTCTACGTCAGTGTTTGTACTCTCACTCTCTCTCTCTCTCTCTCTCTCTCTCTCTCTCTCTCTCTCTCTCTCTCACTCTCTCTCTCTCTCTCTCTCTCTCTCTCCCTCTCTCTTGGTCTACTTGTATTCAGTTTGCCAGAATGCCTCAGACAGCTCAGCCAATGAAATCATCTGATTTAACGACTGATTTAACGAGTGGGCAACGTCCCGCACAGCTGTGGTAGGCATCACGCATGCACACACACACACACACACACACACACACACACACACACACACGCACACACACACCCTCACGAACACGTACACTTGCATGCAACAAACCCGCAAACAGACTGAGACATGCAGGAAACACATCAACATTGACAGAGAGAGACAAGGAACATAAACATTCGTGCAGAAATACCCCCCCCCCCCCCCCACACACACACACACACACACACACACACCCCTGTATTGATTGGGCTGCCGTTGATTTCCCCGGGTGTAAGTTCAACGCGTGGTTGCCTTCACAGGCGAGAGCTGTCAGCTCCCAAACCAACACGCACCAACACACACACACACACACGCACGCACGCACGCACACACACACACACACGCACACACACACATATGCCGGAGCAGTAAACTTCCTGCTGTGGCACCACTCCTGAAACACGAGGCATGCAGTTGAGAGGAAGAGAGGGAGGGAGAAGGATGGAGAGATATGGAGAGATGGAGAGAGGGAGAGGGAGAGGAAGAGGAAGGGAGAGGGAGGGAGAGGGAGGGAGAGAGAGGGGGAGTGGGGGAGAAAGAGGGAAGGTGAGAAGATAGAGGAGACTCCAAGAGGAGGAAAGACAGTGGGAGGGAGACAGAGAGATAGAGTGGGGAGGAAAAGGGAAAAAGAGAGAGATAGAGATAGAGACAGAGATAGAGGTAGAGATAGAGATAGAGATAGAGATAGAGGTAGAGATAAAGATAGAGGTGGAGATAGAGATAGAGGTAGAGGTAGAGGTAGAGGTAGAGGTAGAGATAGAGATAGAGATAAAGATAGAGGTAGAGATAGAGGTAGAGATAGAGGTAGAGATAGAGATAGAGGTAGAGATAGAGATAGAGATAGTGATAGAGGTAGAGGTAGAGATAGAGGTAGAGATAGAGATAGAGGTAGAGGTAGAGATAGAGGTAGAGATAGAGATAGAGGTAGAGGTAGAGATAGAGATAGAGATAGTGATAGAGGTAGAGGTAGAGATAGAGGTAGAGATAGAGGTAGAGGTAGAGGTAGAGGTAGAGATAGAGGTAGAGATAGAGATAGAGGTAGAGGTAGAGATAGAGGTAGAGATAGAGATAGGGGTAGAGGTAGAGGTAGACATAGAGGTAGAGATAGAGGAAGAGGTAGAGATAGAGATAGAAATAGAGGTAGTCCAGTCCAGTCCAGTCCGTCATTGATCCAGTCCAGTCCTCCACCATGCCGGCCGGTGGACTGACAGGCAGAGGGGGTCAGCAGGGGCCTGCAGGCCTGTCCCCTCTCATTGAGGCCGACCTGGCACGCGCTGTCAGACGCTCATCTGTTGTGATTGATGCTCTAAACCGATCAGCAGGAAGCCGTCGTATACCAACAACATCAAAGAAGTAACAGAGAGAGAGAGAGAGAGAGAGAGAGAGAGGGAGAGAAAAAGTGATGCGTAGAGAGAGAGAGACAGAGAGTGAAAGAGAGATAGAGAGAGAGAGAGAGAGAGAGAGAGAGAGAGAAAGAGAGAGAGAGAGAGAAATAGAGAGAGATACCGGAGAGAACAGCGATAGGAAAGTTTGAATTCATAGTTCAGGTCTTAATGTGTGTTTGTAGAGTTAAGGTCTTTACACTCCAGTGTGTGTGTGTGTGTGTGTGTGAGAGAGAGAGCGAGATAGAGAGAGAGTGTGTGTGTAGGGTTCAGATATTTTGCTTTACTTCCCAGTGTGTGTGCATGCGTGTGCGAGCGTGGGTGTATGCGCGTGCGTGTGTGTGTGAGATCGCGCACGTGTGTGTGTGTGTGTGTGTGTGTGTATGCGTGTGTGTGTGTGTGCGTGCGTGTGTGTGCGTGTGTGTATGCGCGTGCGTGTGTGTGTGTAGTGTGTGAGAGTCCAGACTTGGTCTCTGGTGAGTTCCCAGGTATTCCACAATGTTTCCCTTCCCCCCAGAAGGCTTTCATCATGGAGGCGGGCGGCTACAATTTGTTCCCCGGAACGTCTCGTGTCTTTGTGCGGCCATGCTCGCTGTTCCGGAACCACGGGAGTATCGACTCCATCAATCAGTGTTACGCCGCTGATGCTGAGAGTGCTCCCCCCCCACCCCCCCCACCCCCCCCACCCCCACACGGCCATCCGAGTGGAAAGGCAATTATGCAGCCAGCATATGAGAACGGACAGAAGGAAAGAGGGAGACGTGGGATTTAGAGAGAGAGAGAGAGAGAGAGAGAGACAGAAGAGAGAGAGAAAGG
This sequence comes from Aplochiton taeniatus, assembly GCA_017639675.1. Lineage (NCBI taxonomy): Eukaryota > Metazoa > Chordata > Actinopteri > Galaxiiformes > Galaxiidae > Aplochiton > Aplochiton taeniatus. The sequence continues at coordinate 32,527,579 of CM030174.1, read as the reverse complement.
GACGGATGAAAAGAGGAAGGAAGTGAGGGCGGGACTACAAATTCTAAAACAAGGAAGAAGGTGAAGAGGGGGAAGAGGTCTCAGGGAAGAGGAAGCGGATAAACGACAGAACTGATGGGGAGATCAAAAGGAATGAAGGGACAAATAGAAAGAGAGAGAGAGAGAGGGAGGACCAGAGATGGAAGAGGAGGAGGTAGGGACAGAAACGGGAATAAGCCCGGGACATTTCATTGGCCGATGTGAAAGGAGAGGAGGCAGGATTGGTGAGTCTCAGCACCAATTACGGAAGTTCCTTTTACCATGGCTGATTGATAATTGGTTCTATCTGATTATGCCGACCTATACCGTGTAAACAGCATCTCTGTCTGGGGAAAGCTGAAAGAAAGAGCCAGTAATTGGAAAGGGGCACTAACCACAGGAGAACACACAATCTATTTTTCTCTGCCACGATAACGAAGATGAGAGTGGAGATGAGGAGGATCACCAGGGGACCGTAGCAACAACGATGATGCTTATTATTATTCGTGTTATCGTGTGGTATTCTTCTGGACCGAGGTTCAAGTTGGATGTGAACTTTGTTTTGAGTTGATTGAACATCTTCTTATTTTCACCCCATAATCAGGTTTTCAAACACGGTCCTATAGTATTAGTGCCATGCCACTTAAACCAGGGCATTATAGAAACCTCTAGACTAGACTAACTAGACTTCAACTTTATCAAGATGGTCTCTTCCTGCCCTGACTTCTTTTCCCAGAACACCCCACTTTGCCCAGGTAGACGAAACAACAACAACAAGAGAAATACAATGTATAAACTCTTCCCGCTAGCAACAAGACTGTAAGGAAAAGTGAGGGCCATGTTCTCATTCACATCCATTACTTCAGCCTGGGAAACTCCAGTGTTTCTGTTCAAGTAGCCTTGCATGGCTTTGAAACAGGAGCCCCTCCGTGAATCAATTACTGGAGCCACTAATGAAGCTACGCGTCAATAAGCCCGTCTGCCCGGCTTAAGGCAGAGAAAGAAGACGTTCAGAACACTTCCAGTCCAGCCCAGTCCAGTTCATCGATCCATCCACTCATCCATCCATCCATCCATCCATCCATCCATCCATCCATCCCTTTATTCGTCTGCCTGTCCATCCATCCATCCATCCATCCATCCATCCATCCATCCATCCATCCATCCATCCATCCACTCGTCTATAAATTCATCCATCAAATCATCCAGCCAGCCTACCAGTCAGTCAACAGGTTCAATATTCAAGTCAGGTATTGAACCATCAAAAAAAGCATCCTGTGTGTGAATTGTATTAGTATGTGTGTGTGTGTGTGTGTCTGAGATGAGGGAAATTCTCCCTTAGACAGGACTCCTTGGTATTCTGAGTGGACATCCCTCTGTGCTCTTTAAATGTTTGTAAAAAAATTTTTTATTTCGCAGCTACTAACATGAATCATGTTGAGGTTTCGAATCCATCATCTTAAGAGCGGCAATTTTTCTCTCTTTCGGTGACGTTATTGAAAAGCATGTCATGCTGTGTGTATTTTAAAACCATTTCATAATTCGCAGTGCAAACGACGGCCTAGATTTCCCCTTCATCTGAAGCTGTTAGCAGAAAAGTCACCTGGCCATGTAATGCTTTAGATACATACTGCAGCACGCTTCTTTGGTTTGGATTACCAATGGTCTGAAGGTTTTCAAGGCCATCTCTGTCCACCACTGTCTCCCACCCACAGGTCTGTCTCTGCCACCCCTCCCCCATTCCTACCTCCTTCTCTTTCCTTCAATCTCTACTCCCCCGTTCACCTCCCTTTCTTCTCTATCCTCCTATCTATACCTCCCCACCTCCTCTCTCGCCCCCTCCTTCTCTATCCTCCTGTCTATACCTCCCCACCTCCTCTCTCGCCCCCTCCTTCTCTATCCTCCTTTCTATACCTCCCTACCTCCTCTCTCGCCCCCTCCTTCTCTATCCTCCTATCTATACCTCCCCACCTCCTCTCTCGCCCCCTCCTTCTCTAACCTCCACCTTCACTCCCCTTCCTCCTTTCTTCTTCATCCTCCCCTTCTTCCTGCCTCCCCCTCCCCTTTGCTATCCTCACTCGTTGCCTCTCTCTCCTGTCTTTTTATGTCATCCCTCCCCCCTCTACCTTTCTTTATCTCTTCCTCCCTCTCTCCCTCTCTTTATCTCCCCTCCCTCTCTCTCTTTCCCTCTCTTCATCTCCCCCTCCCTCTCTCCCTCTCTCCCTCTCCCTCTCCCTCTCTTCATCTCCCCCTCCCTCTCTCCCTCTCTCCCTCTCTCTCTCCCTCTCTCCCTCTCTCCCTCTCCCTCTCCCTCTCTTCATCTCCCCTCCCTCTCTCTCTTTCCCTCTCTTCATCTCCCCCTCCCTCTCTCCCTCTCTCCCTCTCTCCCTCTCCCTCTCTTCATCTCCCCCTCCATCTGTTTCTTTCCCTCACTTCATCTCCCCCTCCCTCTCTCCCCTTCCCTCTCTTTCTCTCCACCTCTTTATCTTCTTCCCCCTCTCTTTTAATGCCTCCCAGGGAGACACCCATACCTCTCCTCATCATCCACATCTGTGTACCTGTTTGCTTCACTGTCACCTCGGGAAAAACACACTTTGCCACTGCCTCAGGAAAAACACACTTCGCCACTGCCTCAGGAGACTTGTGGGCCATGCAATGACAGCGCTCCCTGTCACACACACACACACACACACACACACACACACACACACACACACACACCCTGCATGGAGAGAGCGAGAGAGAGAGAGAGAGAGAAACCTCAAGCAACTGAATCAAACAGAGAGCAGGCCAGGTCTTTTTTTTCGGTATAGTCTGCAACCGCTCGATTTTGACAAATTAGCCTCATTATAATTTTGACATAGACTTCTATTAAAAGATCTCAGGGAGAGACAGTGACATTTCAGGCACTGACAGAGACATCATTTGGTACAAACGACACACCACATATTCTCCACCTGTGTGTGTGTGTGAGAGAGAGAGAGAGAGAGACGGTGGTTGTGTGTGTTGAGTTCTATCTCAGATGCCTGTAAGACGTGTAGCTTATAACAACATGGTCTCTCGAACTCGGCGATCAACGTGTCCCCGTCCACTGAGGACCATCAAGCCGGCGTCGGGTCAGTTTGCGTCCATCGCCCTGGACGACCGGCCGGCGTTCTCAGCTACCAGAGAGCCAGTCCCCCGCTCCTGTGGAGTCCTTCTCCACAACATCCGGACGACACGGCCCGTCCTTACAAGAGAGGCTGTCCGCGTCATCTCGCGCCTGGACTGGACTGGACTGGACTGGACTGGACTGGACTGGACTGGACTGGACTTGACTGGACTGGACTGGACTTGACTGGACTGGACTTGACTGGACTGGACTGGACTGGACTGGACTGGACTTGACTGGACTGGACTGGACTGGACTGGACTGGACTGGACTGGACTGCGGCTCCCTCTCGGGCAGGGTCGACCCGTGAGCGTCGTCGAGCCTCCTCCAGCTCCTCCTCCAGCTCCTCCTCCACGTCTGCTCTTCAACCTCCCCCGACATCGAGTCACCTTTTCAGGCTCAGGACTGACCCTTCACCCCGTCCCGACCGCTGCACTCGGCTGCCGCGTGTTGCCTTGTCGTCCCCCCCCCCCCCCCCCCCCCCCGCTCCCCAGCTCCTTGGAAAGAGCAGCCTGGCACTCCGGTCGGGACTTTACTCCGTCCAGGTCCCCCCAGTGGGTGGAACGACCTCCCCGTCAACATGAGGGCCTCAAAGTCTCTGCCCAACTTAAAAGACACACTTCAGACCCCATTATGGCTCGTAAAGGATGTGGCGGTTGCATCTGCTTTGCATTTGTATTTGATCTAATCCTATTTATTCATTTGCTTTTGTTTTTTTAATTGAAGCTCTTGAATGTCTCTTAACTGACTATTAGGTTATTGATGCACTTGATTTTGATCCTGGTGCTTCATGTGCCACGTGCATCGCTCCTATCATTATCTAGGTGATGGGGTTAGGGAGGCACTTGTTTAGCTACCTGATTTGTGTTTTTATCTTCTCTTGTGGCTTTGGATAAAAGTGTCTGCTTAAATGACCATAATGTAATGTAATGTGATATAACGCAATGTGATGTGATGTGATATAATGCAATGTAACGTAATGCATTGCGATATAATGTAATGCAATGTGATGCGATGTAATTTGATATAATGGAATGGAATGCAATGTAATCTAATGTAATGCAATGTAATCTAATGTAATGCAATGTAATGCAATGTAATGTGATATAATGGAATGGAATGGATTGTGATGTAATTTAATGTGATGTAATGTAATGCGATGTGATGCGATGTAATGTGATATAATGGAATGGAACGGAATGTGATGTGATGTAATGCGATATGAGTGAGAGAACATGGATGTGATTACTTGTGAGAGTAGAACACAAAAAGAACACGTAAAATGTTTACATAACATGGCATTGTCTTTAGTTTGAAGATGGCATCTGCCCCTTTGGACCTTCTTCCTTATTGACTGATTGCAACCATACTGGAAGTTATTAATATCACTTTCGGAGCCAAAACAAATCATAACTATGTGTACACAGGATAGAAATCAAGATGTCGGCTGTATATATATATATATATATATATATATATATATATCTGTGTGTGTGTGTGTGTGTGTGTGTATTGACGTCAGTGACATCTGTCTTTTTGTCCCAATCACAGGGCTGGGCCGTCCTTCTAAATGAGAACATGTTCTCAATTGACTTGCCTGGTTAAATAAAGGTTGATAAATAAATGTTTGAATTTCTCAACACCCAATATCAATGTCCCTTGTCTTTTAAAAAGACAAAAGACGAGTGTAGCAGTTGGACAAAATATCAGGCCCACCTGATATGAATGTATTTATAAGACTTCCTTCGTTCTAAAACCTCTTTAACTTCCTTATTCAGTGTGGCGGGAGTGAAGCGACTGAAGCATCAAGTGTTTTCTTCCCTCACATTGATTTTCATCCGAGACATTTCTGTCAAATTGGACGCGGCTGAGGAACAACTCCAGCGTAAGTCTGTAATCTCCTAAATGTCATTGTCTAGGAGAGGAAATATGCTAATGCCCTACTTCGCTCGTGAAGACAATGAAACAGAGAAAGCAATTTCACCGTTAACGAGAGAAATAAATAAGTACCCTGCCTCGGTCTGATAAACCAGTTAACTCTAATCCTAATTGTGTCAAACTTGAGATTTACTTCTTTTTTATTTTATAGCCATACTGGTTTTTCTTTTTGGGGGGGGATACTGTTCATCCATTGCGTGTTTTATATACGTGTGTTATGCATGGGGGGGGGGGGGGGGGGGGGTTGTCAGGTATTTTTCATCTGAGCAGTTCGGTGCTGTGCAGCCATATGTATGGAGGGGGGCGGGGGAGGTTGGTCAGTACATGTTTCGCGGGAAATATGTGGCTGTTTGCTGTCCACGAGGTCCTTTGGATTGAAAAGAGAACCCCTTATCAGCTCCCTAGCAGTGTGTTGTGTGTGTGTGTGTGTGAGAGAGAGAGAGAGAGAGAGAGAGAGAGAGAGAGAGAGAGGGAGAGAAAAAGAGAGTTTGTGTGTGTGTGTGGGTAAGCCTGTGAGAGTTTGGTGAATTTGTCTACATGCCGCTGGGTTGAGTTGTTTCCATTCTGTAACATTCATGTGTTATTGTTAATTTATGTTATATGCTGTTTATGAACGGATGGTAAAGAATCAACCTTAAATGATTGATGAATCGATTAAATCAATCTCAAGTTGCTTCTGAAGCCCATGCACGCCGACTAGGTTAAAAAAAACTGATATGAGACGCTAGTGCCATCATGAGAATGGGCTTGTCTAGCCTACCTACTGGAAGAGGCGCGCTGTAAATGTTTAAAATTTTAAAATGTTGCTTAAAATTTGGGTAAGAAAACTAGGAGCTTACTAGAGATAGTTCAATCATACAAACCTACTTGAAACCGGAGGAGCTGTGAAATAAACGATAACGGTTTTATCTACAGCCAGAATGGTTTATCGCCATAGAACCTTGTCCACATTTTCCAATTTGTTCATTGTGGGTCGCACGAAACTGCAGACCATGAATGCTGGAAGCCGTGAAGGTGTTGCGCTCCGCCTTAAAATTAAAAGAAAAAACACAGTTTACGCTTTTTTTTCTTGTTCTGCAAATCTGAAGTTATCTAACATGTGTTATAAGATATAGAGAACTTTGTAAACTGAGGGGATCAACCAGGTCTACTAGTTTCCCTCTCGGAGAAAGTGAATGAGCGCGATAAAGAATAACATTTACATACAAAGCGCGTATCCCGAGGTAGACCTGTGTTTCCATAATCTGGTTGTCTCTTGTGAGTCAGAGCTATGTATTGTAGTAGCCAATGACACGCACGCGAGCATCAGCAGCGCGCGAGAGTGGAGCGGAGAGCTTCAGCACTGAGAAGCGCGGGGAAGAGAGAAAGGTGTCAGTCTCGGGCTGTCTTCATTGCAGTGACTGTTGTCTCTCACGTTTTGAATCCATGTTGTTGTAAATTGCAGATGTAATCGGATGTTGGAGGAGGGGGTTTAACTCGCCACGGGAAGACCCTATGCTTGGATTTCGGCTCTTTTTTTATTCGCCAATGCAAAAGGAAATATGCAGCGGAGCTTCACCCTCCTCTACACCAGTTTACTGGGGATATGCTTGGGTTCAAATGCAGGACCGTATCCTAGTAACATCAATATAGGTAAGCGTTATCCAAACGCGTAAAACGATATAGGTTATTTAAATAGATTCGCCTGGGAGATTTTTGGCGCAGAGCGGCACGATGAATAATTTTGGGCATCAAGTCATCTTAAAATAGTTTGTTTTAGAGACGGAATAGTCGGTTGTGGTAAACGTATACTAAGAATAAAAATGTGGGGTTCGTTTTCTTTACAGGGGGATTATTCCCCGCCGATTCACATGAACATGAGGTGTTTCGGTTCGCACTCTCGCATCACCAGGACTTCCCCAAACTGGTGCCGCAGGTGGATATGATTAAGACCGGCAACAGTTTCTCCATGACATATGCCTGTAAGTATCCCCATCTCACAAATTACACTCTGTGAGCCTGGTATAGCATTGTCCGATTATCTGCGATCTGCATTAAACTATAAAGTACGCTCTTTAGTAGTGTATTGTCACCTCTTCAATCTGTTGCTTGTTGACTGTTTTTGCCAGTTGTATTTTCATTTTGTAATAATTCATCTGAATTAAAAAAGATAAAGAAAAAAGATACAGGAAAAGGACGTATAGGTGGTTCTCAGAAAAGACGTTTTACTGAATACTAATATAGGTTAGTTGTCAGAGCTGAGTAGGAGGTGAAAAGGGGTGCATTCACTTGCGTCGTATTCATGAAAAAGGATAGCGCCTGCTAAGCAGAACAGGGAAAGGATTTGGCAACCCGCCGCCATGTAAACCACACAATATACCAAAGGCTGCATTTAAGACCGTTCTTAATTGGTTTGAAGCATTTTTTATTAGTTTTTTTTTTATTCATAATTTGGTTTATCCCATTAACCCAATTGCGCAATTCCCCTGACCGTATTAGTTGCTGCCCCAGGAGACGAAATAAAGGACAAGTGCATCTCTCTAGTCTAAACCGATGTACACAAATCCTTCTCGAAATGGCTTACCGAGACTGTTTGACGCCTATAAAAGTGCAATGAACGGCTCCAACAGCTGACGCCTCGAGCTCCATTATCGAACCATTCAATAAATCATTTTGCCATAGGTAATTTCCTTTACCCTGCCCTTGTATTATTTGAATGATAATTTGATGGACTATCCATTTAGGCATGGGGCTTAAAATACAATACATCTGTTAATGTACTATGTAGACAGCTCCACATAAAACAGCAAACCGATGTATTGTATTTCTTATATATTGGCTGTCTGGCAGAAGTTGGATAATGAACACGTTAATGTCAGGTTGGCGACACTTACCGCGAGGATTCATGGTTAACTTCTAGAGCTGAAGATCAGTGACTATTGCAGCTCAAAGCAGCAGCGACGCCGCTATCTACAGCGATTACAGCATCGGCCTTATGTTGCAGTGTCATATTGACTCGTGCTAGTTGGTGTCAACTGTCAACATATTATTGCAAAATATTTATGGCCTAAACTTTTTAATCAGCTGCTAGACGGCATCGTTTAGCTGCAGATATCTGATACAACCTATAAGCAGCATGCCCAAGCATGTTGTTTTTTAGATGCGTTTTCAGAAGAGAAGCCCTTCATGTTCTCCAACATGTTTTCCCTCCACGATCGGCTACATTTGCATTTGCCCTCTATACACCTTCACACACAGTACAACCGACGGAACAACAAGAACACTTTATTTCTTCCACCACTTGACAACGTGGCGGGGGTTTTAGACTCGTTCCACTCTCATCTGAGTGTGGAGTATTGCTTCAGAGTGAGTGTCTTTGAACGTGTTTTTCTCTCGCTCAGTCTCTGTGTGTGTGTGTGCGTGCGCGCGCGAGAACATTCCGTGCCGTTACCATCGCATTCTTTTTTAGATGTTGATAACTATACCTTCCTTTGATATTTTCTCCCTGACAAGACTTGAATTTAAATGCTTTCTCATTTCTTTTTTCACCTGTTTGTCACCGACTTCTCTCTGATCTCCCTCGTCCGTGTTTAGAGCGAAAAATAGAGAAGTGCAGGAAAAATATTCATGAAGTTATCAACCCCCCAGAAAAGCCCATTGTGCTGTCTTGATTTCAGGGGTCTATGCGGCCCTGCTGCAACAGTTGTAAGAGGATTCATTTCAAGCGGAAGGGAGAATGACTCCATAGGCTGCATGAACCCCCCATTGTCAGACACACACACACACACACACACACACACACACACACACACACACACACACACACACACACACACAACCGTGTGCACACACACACACACACACACACACACACAACACACACACTGCAGTGCATGTCACTCCTTGCTGTTTTTCAGTGCGGGTTGTGTTTCAATGTCAGTTTGCCATAAGCGTTCTACTATCTAGCGTTCATGGGCTATTCTCTTGAAACCTGCCAAATCCCCCCAAAACTAAGCGAGCCTCCAGATACCCTGGAGGTGAATCAACCGACCGCTATGGACAATAGAGGATGATTGTGGCGATGCTCGGCCACCACGCTGGCCTAGGCCATAGATCTCCTCACACACACACACACACACACACACACACACACACACACACACACACACACACACACACACACACACACACACAGGCAGCCAGCCTCAGAGTCGGAATCAGAGTTCAGAATGGACAGGGCTGTGGGCAATCACTCATCGCCAATTAGGTGCTACACAGCGCTGTGTGATTGGGGGGTGTGGAGGGATATTTTGGGATGGGGGGATTTAGGGAGGGGAGGGGAGGGGACACTTAGGAAGGGGGGGTTTGAGGGGACATTTAGGGAGGGGGACATTTAGGGAGGGAGGGGAGATTTAGGGAGGGAGGGGGCATTTAGGGAGGGCGGGGAGATTTAGGGAGGGAGGTGAAATTTAGGGAGGGAGGGGGCATTTAGGGAGGGAGGGGAGATTTAGGGAGGGAGGGGAGATTTAGGGAGGGAGGGGGGGCATTTAGGGAGTGAGGGGGGTTAACTTGAAGAGTTGATAAAGAAGGAGAGTCCAGAGGGTGGCGTTGCAAAAACGTTGGGAGGTTGGGTTCAGTGTGTGTGTGTGTGTGTGTGTGGGAGTGTGTAGGTTTGCGGTTGAGTGAGTGTGCATGTGTGTGTGTGTGTGTGGATGAGTGAGTGTGTGTTGGGGGGGGGGGGGGGGGGCTGAGTATAGAGTGTGTGTGAGTCTGTGTGTGTGTGTGTGTGTGTGTGTGTGTGTGTGTGTGTGTGTGTGTGTGTGTGTGTGTGTGTGTGTGTGTGTGTGTGTGTGTAAATGTGTGGGTGTGCTTATGTGTGTGTGTTATTACTGCCAGTGAGACTTTTGAAGCTTCTGGATGTATTGTCAAGTGTTTGTGGTTGAGTGTAGGTGGATTTATTGGTGAGTGTGTGTAGGTGTGTGAGTGAGTGTGTGAGTGTGTGTGTGTGTGTGTGTGTGTGTGTTTGAGTGTGTGTGTGTGTGTGTGTTCTAGTATTACCAGTAACGCACCCTTGAAGTCTATGCCGGTTGTGTTGAGTGTGTGTGTGTTGGTGAGTGTGTTTGAGATTCTGTGTGTGTGTTTGTGTGTGTGTGTGTCTTTGTACTACCACTGACACCCATGTAGCCTCTAGCGGTAGTGGTGAGTGTGTTCGTGTGTGTGTGTGTGTGTGTGTGTGTGTGTGTGTGTGTGTGTGTGTGTGTGTGTGTCTTAGTACTACCACTGACACCCATGTAGCCTGTGGCGGTAATGGTGTGTGGAGGGCTGGCCTTTTTACCATGCATGGCCGACAGATGGCCAGTGTGTCAGGGAGAAGGTTCTCCCTTTCTAAATGTCACCAGCGACTCTCCGAGGGCCGCAGGCTCCGAATCTGTTAGTCCGATGTCCGTGACTCAGAAGGACAGCGTGTAGTACGTCACTGGCAGAACACGTGTTGATCAGTGTTTTCTACGAAAACAAATCTCTTCCCGAGTGTTTGTCCATCCAGTGTGAAGTTCTTTTTCAAAATGGCTGGCCTAGCTGGGTGAAGTGTGTCTCGTAAGATTCCAAGATTGAAACAGCGAAAGCATAAACTCCGTTCTCACGTTTATCTTGTATGTATTTATATTTTTTCCTTCTTCACGATACTGTTGTCTTGTTCAACGTCCAATCGTCTGATCTGGCTCAGCTGCTTCTGTGACAGCCATTTGGGTGGCGTCTCCGTTGACGATTTGCGCTGGGTGGCGCTGTCCAGTGGTGCTGACCCGTTCAGTGGTGCTGACCCGTTGGAATTATTTTAGAATTTGCTGCGAATACCCCCCCCCCCCCCTTGTACTCAGTTAGAGTTGTAACAGAGTGTGAAACGAAAAAGATCGTGGAAAAAAATAGATGTCAGACTATTATACAGTCAAAACATAGTTTCTGCCGTTTGCTGCTCGGCTATGCTTGGCCTAG
>CM030174.1:32504002-32509002 GCA_017639675.1 Aplochiton taeniatus | reverse complement strand
AGAGAGAGATAGAAAGAGGGAAAGAGAGAAGAAACAGAGAGAGAGATAGACAGAAAGAGGGAAAGAGATGGATTTGAATTTAAGATATGACATAGACCCAGTATCAAACAACACATCTGTGAAAACAGGTAATCATTGTAAGATAAATTAAAATAAGAAATAATATAATAATCATAAGCATAATAATTTTTAAACTACAGTATAAATTCAAACTATTCATTACCATTCACTGTGCATTACGCCAGTACCTCTGTCTACACAGAGAGAGAGAGACAGAGAAAGGGAGAGACAGAAAGAGAGGGACAGAGAGAAAGTGAGAGAGAGAGAGAGAGAGAGAGAGAGAGAGAGACACAGCGAGAGACAGAGAGAGAGAGAGAGAGAGAGCGCGCGACAGAAAGAGAGAGAGAGAGAGAGAGAGAGAGAGAGAGAGAGAGAGAGAGGAGATCAAATGCACAGACAGGGTCCGTTTGTCTTCTCCATGTGATCCCTGCCCTCCCTCCTGAAAACCTCCATCTCCTCCTCGTCTGTAATGGAGGCTAACGTCGCCCTGTTCCTCTAAGAGTAACAGCCAGCGTCCTGTGTCGACATGGCCTTTTAATCTCACGCTTCTTCTTCTTTTTCATCCTGCCGCTGGAGAGCCGTCCGCCTTTAAGCCTTTTAGAATCGGTGTTCTTTGTCAGACGGACTTTGATGCCGCTTCTCTTTGTGTTAAACGCTAAACGGTTATGGCTGACTTTGAAATTCAGATTTTTTTTTTCAGAGTGGGAGAAAGGAAGGCTGCCATTGTTGTGGTTGTTGTTGTTGTTGTTGTTGTGATGGAGATGGAAACATCAACATTAAGCATTAGGATAATGTAGCCAATGAGCTCCGTTCAGCTTTAATTTTCGTGAGACTTCTTTCCTGATTTCTCACTTCCTTTTCTCATTGCACGTCGTTGCTAAATCACTAGTTGACTTAATTCACCATTTCAGTTTCAAAATGCTAAAACTGACCTTTAAGCACCCTCTGTAAGCCAAATGTCCCTTTTAAAAAACGCAAAGGTGAGTGAGATGAATAGAAACATGTTTGATATCTCTCTCACTCTCATCTTCTACCGCTTATCCTGTTTTTACAGGGTCGCGGGGGGGCTGGAGCCTATCCCAGCCAACACAGGGCGTAAGGCAGGGTACACCCTGGACAGGACGCCAGTCTATCCCACATGTTTGATATGCATCATTTAATTAGTGATGTCACGAGCCGTTCATTCCAAAAAGATTCATGTGGTTTTTTTTTATTGTAAAACATCCATATATTGAGATGAGACTCACTGCCTTAACAAACTTATGTGGCTGATGTGATCTCCTGAGAGACCCAGTCTAGCTGCCATAGCTCTATGACATTCATCTGAAGGTCATTGGCCTTAATCTAGAAATAGAAGTAACAGTAAAGACACTCTCATCAATGCTTCTCGCTATTTTATATATATCTTTTTTTTTCCACCGGATACATTTCTCTTTTTCTTTCAACCTTTCGATCGCCCTCTTTCTTTTAATATCTCACTTTCTGTCTCCCCCCTCTCCCTCCTTCCTTCCTTCCATGACGGTACATCTCCCCTGTTTAGGAGCTAAAACGGTGAAGGCCATGGAGACCAAGAGCTCTGCACCTCTCTGTTTGTCTCCCTCCTTCTCTCTCTCTCTCTCTCTCTCTCTCTCTCTCTCTCTCTCTCTCTCTCTCTCTCTCTCTCTCTCTCTCTCTCTCTCTCTCTCCCTCCCTCCCTCCCTCCCCCTCTCTGTCTCTCTCTCTCTCTCCCTCCCTCCCTCCCTCCCTCTCTCTCTCTCTCTCTGGAGGGCTGCTCTCCAAGGGGCATATGGGTGCGTGGGGGGCTAGGCAGGTGGTGATGCAAAGGCAAGTGTGTGTGTGTGTGTGTGTGTGTGTGTGTGTGTGTGTGTGTGTGTGTGTGTGTGTGTGTGTGGGTGGGTGGGTGGGTTTCTGAGGGGAAAGACTGGGATAGATTTTCTACTCCCTAGCAACATTTTCGAACTAAAGTGCTGTACTTTTGGATTTTTTATTTGATATCCCTTCTTCTCGTGGTTTTGTACCAAAATACACTTATACCAAAATACATTTCTAGCTACTAGTGATGTGCGGATCAGCTCTGACATCATCCAAATCCACATGTACGCGAAAATAGTCCACCCACCATCCACCACCCACCACCCACAAATTATTCTCTCCGATTTAGAGACCCGCACCCGATTGCACTTTACCATTGTTTCTCAGTGAGAGATATGGAAGCGTGATGATATGGTATGAAGAAGGCTGGTTTTAAATGAATAGACATTTATTTAAAGTATAAGCAATCTGGGGGGAGGGGTAAATTAAAATGGCAACAGTTGTTTCTGAAGACAGGGTGACATCTTTATTACCAAAAGTTCAGAATGTCACTGTAACTTAATAAATATAAACACGAATTAGTTCACCAACCCATCCGCTACTATTTAGAATGTTAATTTTTATGTCTGCCCTATCTGCGGGTAGAGCTGCGATCACCAGTAGCTATATTTTACTAAAGTGAATGTTCTCCTGTAATGCAGATCCATCCTTAGTCGAGATGACTCAGAGCTCTGTGTCCTCGGTGCAAACACACAGAGATAGATTGCAGTGTGTGTGTGTGTGTGTGTGTGTGAGAGTGTGTGTGAGTGACTCATGCTGTGTTTGAAGGGTTTGGTGAGTGAGCTGACCTAAAGGGCTTCTTGAAAAGAAAAGCAGCCGTGTGTGTGTGTCTGTTTACAAGAGAGAGAGTGTCTGTGTGTGTGTGTGTGTGTGTGTGTGTGTGTGCTACAGAGAGAGAGAGAGAGAGAGAGAGAGAGAGAGAGAGAGAGAGAGAGAGGGAGAGAGAGAATGTGTGTGTACCCGAGAGAAAGAGTTTATGTGTGTATGTGTTTGTGTGTAGATGTTAATGTGTGTTTATGTGCTTCGCTTCTGTCAACCTAAAGAGACAGATGGACCTGACAGTGCTTGTGATTGAAAAGAGGTGATAAGTGTCCCTGTGTGTGTGTGTGCGTGTGTGTGTGTGTGTGTGTGTGTGTTTGTGTGTGTGTGTGTGTGGGGGGTGTGTGTGTGTGTGTGCACTTGTTTGTGCATGTGTATCTCAGAAGCATAGCTGGTTTGAAGGGAGTTTAAATACTCATATACACACAAGTATATGTGCACCTGAGTTGGTGTGTTTGTGTGTGTGTGTGTGTGTGTGTGTGTGTGTTTGTGTGTTTTTGTGTGTGTGTGTGTGTGTGTGTGTGTGTGTGTGTGTGTGTGTGTGTGTGTGTTGCCGCATATTCCTTATCCAATAGCTATGACACACCAGTAGTCAACACTGCAGTAAAGAGCTACCGACAGAATCAGCATCTTCCTGTTTCCTGTACTGACTGACCAACGAAGAAGAAGTCAATGCTCACATCACACTGTTCAGACCGACTGTCCGGTGCTGTTATTTCTTGTTACCTAGTAACCAAACGCTGCAATTGTTGTTGCTACATTTGGACTGTATTTCACATTGAAATGGTTTCCGTTGGTTTTTGAACTGACCAATGTATTTTGGAGGGGGGGGGGGGGTCAATGACGACAGTTATACTATATACTGTCTTTAGCATGATTTCATTTGTTATTTTCAATGAAAATATTATTGCTATTAGTATTCCAAAAGCTTCCAAACACTATAATATCGTCCCATATACTACATTTATATATTGGTATCTATCGATCTATCTGTCTGTCTGTCTGTCTGTCTGTCTGTCTGTCTGTCTGTCTGTCTGTCTGTCTGTCTGTCTGTCTGTCTGTCTGTCTGTCTGTCTGTCTGTCTGTCTGTGGAAGTAAAACCATCACCTTTTTTCATCTCTTAGCGGTTGTTAAAAAAAAAAAGAAAAAAAAAAAGAAAAACTTGGTGTTTCTGAGGCTCTGGGGTAACATAAAAGGACTACCATAAACTCAGCAGCCACGTTGTTGGGCCTATTAAGGTGTGTGTGTGTGTGTGTGTGTGTGTGTGTGTGTGTGTGTGTGTGTGTGTGTGTGTGAGGGCGTGTTTCAGTATGTGTGTGTGTGTGTGTGTGTGTGTGTGTGTGTGTGTGTGTGGGTCAGGATATAAAGCCTCTGGGATTTGCTTGGGATTCTAGCGAATCGGCATTCCATGTCAGGAGTGTACTTTATTGAAGGTGGGAACCTTCACACACACCTACACACACACACACACACACACACACACACACACCTACACACACACACACACACACACACACACACTCTCTCACACACACACACACACACACCTGAGTGAAATATACTCAGAAATAAAAATCGTCATTTCTAGTATGCTATTTTCTGTTTCATAAAGAAAGGCGAGAGAAGCCATGTTGTATTTTAGGATGAAACAGTTTCATATGGAGAGAAACACCATGTTTTGTTTAAGGATGAAACAGTTTCATATGGAGAGAGACACCATGTTTTGTTTAAGGATGAAACAGTTTCATATGGAGAGAGACTCCACAGTCTCTTTCTCTGACTCCACAGTCTCTTTCTGTGACTCCACAGTCATTCTGACTCCACATTCTCTTACCCTGACTCCACAGTCTCTCACCCTGACTTCACGGTCTCTCACCCTGACTCCACAGTCTCTCACCCTGACTCCACAGTCACCCTGACTCTATAGTCTCTCACCCTGACTCCACAGTCTCTCACTCTGACTCCACACTCACCCTGACTCCATAGTCTCTCACCCTGACTCCACAGTCTCTCACCCTGATTCCACAGTCACTCTGACTCCACAGTCACCCTGACTCCACAGTCACTCCCCCTGACTCCACAGTCACTTCCCCTGACAGACATCAGCAGGTCAGCTATTTGTATTGGGCACAGCCGTGTGTTATGAGCAGGGTTTATTAGTAGAATAAAAATAAATAAAAAATAAACAATTAAAAAACAGCAGCGTATTTAGTTTGCATGGGTTAGCAGTGTGGTAGTGTACTGAAAGA
>CM030174.1:32491502-32494002 GCA_017639675.1 Aplochiton taeniatus | reverse complement strand
AATATGTAAAAATAGAGGAAGAAAGGAAGAAAGAAACAAAGAAGAAAAGAAAAAAGAATGACAGAAAGAATCAAACTATAAAAAAGATTAAATATGCCACCCTGTCTCTCTTAGGGACTCTCTTAGTGAGCTGTCCCACTGGCCCACTCAGAGCCATGAGCCACTGTTACTGATAGTGGCCCCACCTCTCATCTGTTACCTGCCCCCCAGTCAAGGCCTCAGCTCCTGGGTAAGGAGAACGGTTTGTCCCCTGGGAGTTCCAGCGAATGGAAGGATGAGAAATGTGTTTTGTTTTTGTCTTTAGAGAAGACGTACTCGAGTTTTTGATGAAGGCCTTAAAATTACAAACTAATAGAAGATGACAATACAAATGGACATTTTTGGGACGTAATCTTTTCTGTTCATTTGATTCATGAGTTTTACGTCTCTCTCTCTCTCTCTCTCTCTCTGTCTCTCTCTCTCTCTCTCTCTCTCTGTCTCTCTCTCTCTCTCTCTCTCTCTCTCTCTCTCTCTCTCTCTCTCTCTCTCTCTCTCTCTCTCTCTCTCTCTCTCTCTCTCTCTCTCTCTCTCTCTCTCTCTCTCCCTCTCTCTCTCCCCTCCCCTTGCATCCGCCATGCTGTCTGGCTGTCTGATTTATGTATGTCCACACATCTCTGTATTTCATTAATGACCCGCCGTGAGAGACAGATAGCCTCCATTTATAACCCCCAGACTGCCTTTACATTGTGGCTAAGAAACCATCTGTCAGGGGAAGTGTTTACCTTGTACGTGTGTGTGTGTGTGTGTGTGTGTGTGTGTGTGTGTGTGTGTGTGTGTGTGTTTGTATGTGCGTGTGTTTGTGTGCGTGCGTGCGTGTTTTTAATGTGTGTGATGTGTGTGCGCTGGCTCTTAGCGTAAGTAAAAAGCACTATCTATATTTTCCAGTCATTTTAATAGCATATATAAGCAGGACATTTCAATAACAGCACATCCATTACGCAAGCTCCTATGTTTAAAGCACTATGCATATGTTAAGGTAACGTAAAAACACAGTACCAAAGAAGTGCAAATACGGTTTGCTTCTATGCTTCTATGAAAAAGTACTTAATCAATGTATACGATATATTAATGATATGGACGTCCATAGTACACATTCAAACATTTCGCTACATTTTGCACCATGCCCCAATCTGGTTTCTAATCAATTGAACAGACGGAATGTACTTGCAAGCCTTTTAAAATATGCAAGGGGAAATGAATTCATTCACGTACAAAATTGACCATTTAAGAAAAAGAAATGATAAATTCTCTTTAGCCTACTCTTATGAAATCATGACTGGCAGAAAAGGCTTCCGTTGATGGTGTTTCCAGGAACTATTAACAACAATATAAATGATATAAATAGATATATTATTATATAAGATTAAACTACAACATTAACATCTGTTTTGGATGGGATTACATAAATTGGTTGGACAAACAATCAGACTATATATATATATATATATATATATATATATATATATATATATATATATTTATATATATATATTATTTTAATAAAATTGAACAGCCACCAGTAACTGCATTCCAACCCATTATTTGCAGCGGTACTTGAATGAGCCTGAAATAACATCTCAGACTCTGTGGAGTGAACAGAGAGACCTCCTCATCTGGATGATTACTGTACATTACCGTGGTAACCGCTGATGATGCTGAGAGCTTTGTTTACCTTCCGAAAGAGACCAGGAAGTGGCGTTCCCCCCGGAGGGATCTGATTGGTCCAAACCTTTGCCCGTGGGAAGTACATAATAAGGGATTGGCTCTCTAATTGCCTCTTATTTCCTGCCAGCCCATTGGCTGCCGCACAGCTTCCCCCAGCATGCCTCAGTGCATTAGCAGCCTATGGTGACCGTATAATGGAGGGGCTACTGGGCACACCCACCCCGAAACCCTACCAGCTGGTAGCGATACTGTGTGTGTGTGTGTGTGTGTGTGTGTGTGTGTGTGTGTGTGTGTGTGTGTGTGTCTGTGTGTGTGTGTGTGTGTGTGCTACAGAGAGAGAGAGAGAGAGAGAGTGTTTGTGTATATGCAAATAAAGGTTTCGGTCAGACTCTGTGGTAAAGGCACAGAGAATATTAGGTCTAGGTATACAGTATATTCGAATATTCAGGCACTTAGAAAACAGCAAAGGTCAATGAGAATAGAAGCAGTTTATCTGGTTCATTGGGGAACACGGGAAGAAGGCTAACCTTTCAACTTTGACCCCCCAACCCCCACATTTGTCCTCTTGTACTTCCTAGCCTACCTTTAATTTGATCCCCGCCAGCCTGCAGTACAGACCTATCTGAACGCTGACCTCTCACTCTCCCTCTCTCTCTCTCTCTCTCTCTCTCTCTCTCTCTCTCTCTCTCTCTCTCTCTCTCTCTCTCTCTCTCTCTCTCTCTCTCTCTCTCTCTCTCTCCAGGCCTGTCGGTTCTTCAGTAGGTTCTTGACACATTTGCGGCGATGAACCGGCTGG
>CM030174.1:32481502-32484002 GCA_017639675.1 Aplochiton taeniatus | reverse complement strand
TGTGTGTGTGTGTGTGTGTGTGTGTGTGTGTGTGTGTTGGTGGGGTGGGGGGGGGGGGTGGAGGTGATTACATAAGGAGGTGGAGTCATCAGAGGTTGGCTCTGTCAGTTGTTTTCCCTCCCTATGCGTACGACAACAGAGAGTTCGGACGGGGGGGGAGTCTTGTTGCCATAGAAACGCGTTCCCGCTCGCTGCGCTGCATTAAGTGACACATGGAGCGGCAAACAGAGACACTCAGCTGGGAAGTAGGAGGAGGGGGTGGGGGGGGGGCGGCAGGGGGAGGGGGGGCAGCGGCAGGTGGGGGGGTGGAAGTCCAAATAGAAGAAAGCTAGGGAGAGCAGCCCTCTCTGGTAGATTACATCACATTACGTTACATTACATCGCATTATGTTACATTACATCACATCACGTTACGTTACATTACATTACGTTACATTACATTACGTTACATTACCTCACATTACGTAACATCACATTACATTACATTACATCACATTACGTTATGTTACGTCACATCACATTACGTTGCATCACATTGCATCACATTACGTTACGTTACATCACATTACGTTACATCACATTACGTTACATTACATCACATTACGTTATGTTACGTCACATCACATTACGTTGCATCACATTGCATCACATTACGTTACGTTACATCACATTACGTTACGTAACATTACGTTACGTTACATTACATCACATTACGTTACATTGCATCACATTACGTTATGTTACATTACATTACGTTACGCCACATTACATTACATCACATTGCGTTACGTCACGTCACATTACGTTACATTACGTCACATCACATTGCGTTACATTACATCACATTACATCAAATGACGTTATGTTACATCACATTACGTTACATTACATGACATTACGTTACATCACATTACATTACATTACATTACGTTACGTTATGTTACATTACATAATATTAGAGTACATTACGTTAGTTACATTACATTGCAGTCATTTAGCAGACGTTGGGAAAAGGGTCCGACTATCGACTGTGGGGCGGTGCATAAATACCCAGAGGGAGGGTGTAGAAGGGAGGGGGGAGGGTTTGAGAGAGATGTATGGAGAAAGTGATGTAAAAAGAGGGGGAGGAATTATAGGGTTGAAAGACGAGAGGAGAGAGAGGAAGGAGGGAACAGAGTGAAGGGGAGATCAAGCACACCCTCTATCAAAAGAGGAAAAGCAGAAAGTGGACAATTAGATGCCTCTTGGCAGCTGTTGTTTTCCCCCTCCTGATTTGCCAGCAATCTGAAACTGTCACTATCCCAGCCAATTGCCACTTCCGACACCTCAGCCTGTCACTATTCCAGCCAATCGCTACATCAGCTGCTTGACGTGTATTGATTTGAACCAGCTGGGTGGTCACCACGACGACGTGTCAAAGCATCGCACAGAGACAGGGGACATACCCCCCCAGGCCCTCTACTGCCAGCAATATAGGGTTTCATTTTATAAAAAAATAAATAAAACGTTATTCAGCTACACTCAGAGGATCAGAAAGTAATTGACATCCAGAGAGGTGACCAGGTGAGACACGGTGTGTCCAATGAGAGAGGGCCATTTGGTCAGGTGATCAGCTAACCAAACTGGGTCGGGAAACACCAGGGAGGAGAGACTGATTCTGGGCTGTGATCGGTCTCTGTCTATCTGCTTGGATTCTGGAATCAGCAAACATGAAAAGAAGAAATCTCTTCCGGTAACCCGCCGTATCCCTGGGAGACCGATGAAAACCCCGGCCGCCAATTAGAAACCCCTCCCTGCCTCTCCCTGGTGCTGCTGCTTCTGCTCTGTGTAGCAGCTTCTCTCTCTTTCTCTCTCTCTCTCTTTCTTGGTCTCTCTCTCTCCCTTTCCTTTTCTTTCTCTTTCTTTCTTTCTTTCTTTCTTTCTTTCTTTCTTTCTTTCTTTCTTTCTTTCTTTCTTTCTTTCTTTCTTTCTTTCTTTCTTTCTTTCTTTCTTTCTTTCTTTCTTTCTTTGTAATGATAAAGATAGATTTTTTCAAATCATAAAATGCCAATGCAAATGCATTAAAGTGTTCATATGTCTAGGACACTCCTTAAGATGTATAACAATATTTTTTGTATGTTTTTATAATAACCTCGTGGTATCTCTTAGTCTTCTCAGAAAAATAATTCCGTTTTACAGAGAGTTATATTCCATGGAAAACCTGTGGAGTATCTTGTCTGCAGACGCACAGATTATAGGAGATTAGACAACCTATCACATCTTACCTGATGTTTTTTTACCAACTCTTCCTCTACGTGGAGAAGGATAAGACTGGCTTTGCGGAGATAACTCCATCCCTTGTGAGAGAGGGATTTACCGCTTTCATTAAGCAATTGACCTTATGATTCTCTCGGCACTATCTAAAAGGAGGAATTACCATGCAGAGCCCTCCATGGATAGACCCTTTGCACAGCACACCTCCTCTGCGTTTATGGGCTAAAGATTTATTTTACCCTTGACT
>CM030174.1:32466502-32476502 GCA_017639675.1 Aplochiton taeniatus | reverse complement strand
ACCAACATACGCATATGATTAAAGATGAATGTATGAGATGGTGGTCAGTTGACTGGTGATTGATATGTTGAAAAGTTCTACTTGTAAGCTGACTGATGATTGGTTGAGTTGGAACCTTCCAACTGTAAGTTGACTGGTGATTGGTTGAGTTGGAGCCTTTGAACTGTAAGTTGACTGGTGATTGGTTGAGTTGGAACCTTCAAACTGTAAGTTGACTGGTGATTGGTTGAGTTGGAACCTTCAAACTGTAAGTTGACTGGTGATTGGTTGAGTTGGAGCCCTCAAACTGTAAGATGACTGGTGATTGGTTGAGTTGGAGCCTTCTAACTGTATGATGACTTATGATTGGTCTGTCACTAGGTGGGCTACTGGAACGAAGAAGAGAAGTACGTGAACACGGCGACCTATCAGAGAGGAAGTAACGACAGCACCTATGGACTGCAGAACAGAACATATATCGTCACCACCATCCTGGTCAGTACCAAGAGACGAGGACGTGGGGGGGATCAAAGAGAGAAAGAGAGAGAGAGAAAGAGAAAGAAAGAGAAAGAAAGAGAGAGAGAAAGAGAGAGAAAGAGAAAGAGAGAGAAAGAGAGAGAGAGAGAGAAAGAAGGAGAGAAAGAGAGAGAGAAAGAGAAAGAGAAAAAAGAAAGAGAGAAAGAGAGAGAAAGAAAGAGAGAAAGAGATAGAGAGAAAGAAGGAGAGAAAAAGAGAGAAAGAGAAAGAGAGAGAAAGAAAGAGAGAAAGAGAGAAAGAGAGAGAGAAAGAAAGAGAGACTTTGACCTTAGATGCTCTTTATTAAGACATCCTTCATATACAAAAAAAGAAAAAGACAGAGAGAGAGAGAAAGACACGAGAAAGAGAAAGAGAGGGAGGTGGGAGAAGAGACTTACAGACATATTAAAACAGAGAAAGACAGAGAGAGAGAGAGAAAGAGAGAGAGAGAGAGAGGGAGAGAGAGAGAGAGAGATTTGATTTTTAAAACACCTTTATTTACAACTCCTTTAAATTAATATATCTACGTCATATGAAAAACTATGTGCAACTAGAAACAAAAAACAAGGCCAGAGAACGAACAAAAACCAACCACAAAACAACACAAAACAAACCCAAAAAAACAAAACATTTCAAACTATACAGAAAGAACTAGAAACCATGTGACAAAATGTCCTCCTCCTCAAGTGTGCATAGCACACCATTAACACCCCAAATGCCCATGAACCCCTTCAGGTTGCATGTCAACTTGTAAAAAGCATGCTCTATTCTCAATCGAGCAGCCAGCAGCCCCCTCACTGCCAAGACCACGTCTATTGAGCCCCGCCCCTGGATCTGGTTTCTCCGGGTTTTCCAGATTGCCAGCTTAGATATGCCTGACAACAAAGTTAATAAAAATTCAAAAAGGCTTTCTGCTCAGGGTGTATCGAGGCCCAAAAATAAACAAACCAAAAGAAAAAACCTCCCCCAGCCCTTCAAACCACTCCTTCAGCAGCCTGAATAGCCCATTTAGCCTGGGACAACAGATGAATAAATGGGACAGCGATTCAGATGCAGAACAGAAAGGGCAGCTCTCCTCTGTGCTAGGGTCCAGGTGTACCAGGTGTCTGTTGGTTGCTATCGCCCCATGAACAATCCTCCACTGGAGGTCAGCCACCCGTTTATCAATAGGAGGCTTATATAGGGACCGCCAGCAGCCCTTCGGGGAGACCTCTGGACCGAAGAACTCGGTCCACCTCGACGCCTTCATCCCTGCCAGAGAGCGTACGTGCGACACCTTTAGACAAGTATAATGTGCCGCCTTCTTCCCCACAGTCACAAACTCCCCCAGCTCTGGAGTTGTAAGAGAAAGGAAACTCCCCACCCTCTCCTCCCACTCCCCCAGAGCAGGGGTGACATTCAGGGCCGGGAAGCTGTACTCACAGTCTTCCTCCCATAGGTCAGAAAGAGTACTGTTCTCGGCATACAGTCTACAAGGCCCTGGCAGGGACGCACAGACCTCCTCCACAACCCGATGGAGCACTCTGGAGGACCTGATGTTGATGTCCTCCAGCCTCTGGGATGATGAGTGAGTCAGCTGCATTAGATGGCCCAGCTTAACACAACCAACCTCACGTAGTCTAGTCCGCAGACTGGCAGAGGACAAAGTCCTGGACTGGATGAAGCTGCTGAAAAACAGTGGCTCCTGAAACAGCCATATTCCTGGTGTTGAAGCCGGTATGCAGGTGGCCTCAAAGACCTGCCACGCCTGTAAAACTGAACTATAGTATGGGGATAGCCCCGTTAGGTCAGCCTTTCCCTCCTGCAGCAGAAACAGCTGTTTGTCGTAGCCAAGACGGCCAGCCTTCTTCAGCAGCAGCCTTGCTGTATCCAGCCAACTCAGCCCGCAGTGGGATAGCAGCCTCTGTGCTGCCTGGATCCTGAAAGCCATCACCCGCGATGGAATGTCTATGAGACCTTGACCCCCTTCTCCCACAGGCAGATACAAGGCCGGCGCCCGTATCCAGTGCTGCCCAGACCAGAAAAAGTCCACAATTGCCCTCTGCACCTCCTCAATGAGGCCCCTTGGTGGAGGAAGGGCAATTAATCTGTGCCATAGCGTCGAGGCGACCAAGTTATTGGCAACCAGAACCCTTCCCCTGTAGGACAGCTGGGGCAACAACCATTTCCAGCGAGACAACCTAGCACACACCTTTACCACTACACCCTCCCAGTTCTGCATCTGAAAGTCATCCTTTCCCAGCTTCTCTCTTAGCCTGCATAGCAAGGGTTCCACTGCCAGGCAGTACAGTTGGCCTGAGATGGGGCAGCCCTGCCTAATCCCCCTCCTAATAATCATGTTGTCTGTGCGTGATCGTGAGTAAATTCTGATCATGAGTAAATTCTGATCGTGAGTAAATTCTGATCGTGAGTAAATTCTGATCGTGAGTAAATTCTGATCGTGAGTAAATTCTGATCGTGAGTAAATTCTGATCGTGAGTAAATTCTGATCGTGAGTAAATTCTGATCGTGAGTAAATTCTGATCGTGAGTAAATTCTGATCGTGAGTAAATTCTGATCGTGAGTAAATTCTGATCGTGAGTAAATTCTGATCGTGAGTAAATTCTGATCGTGAGTAAATTCTGATCGTGAGTAAATTCTGATCGTGAGTAAATTCTGATCGTGAGTAAATTCTGATCGTGAGTAAATTCTGATCGTGAGTAAATTCTGATCGTGAGTAAATTCTGATCGTGAGTAAATTCTGATCGTGAGTAAATTCTGATCGTGAGTAAATTCTGATCATGAGTAAATTCTGATCATGAGTAAATTCTGATCGTGAGTAAATTCTGATCGTTAGTAAATTCGATCATTTGAACCGTTTGAGCGTTTTTGTCCTTTCATCCTTCCTAGACTTCTCGGGACTTTTTCTTAACGCCGTCATGTGCTTCCTCAACCGAAATCGTTTTTTCTCATCTAGAAGATCTAAACTAACCACCTTCTGTAAGGCAGAGACAGAGCTAATAAACTTCTCGGTGTCAGGGAAAAATTCTCCCACACTCACCGATTTTCCAAACGTTTCATCGAGAAAGTCATTCACCTCCTTTAACGTGTATAAATCACTAGCCTTTGACAACGAATCTACAACAGACACGCTGTCCGACTCGGACTCGTTCTCCATATCGGCGCCAGTAAAAGCCCCTCCCTCGGGAAAATACTGTTCTAATACCCTCCCCTCCTCGCTAGCCTGAGCAGCCTGGCTGGTCACCGCCTCCTCCACTTCTATTGACGCAGCTAACCTGTCTGCCCCTCCGTCAGGTCCAGCCTGCGCTTCCCCCACCTGTGGTGCAGGATCAGTGGCAGGGCCGTCATTCCGCTCAGCGGGCTGTCCGCTACCTCCCTCCCCAGCCTCAGCCTCAGGAGCCGGGGCTGCCTGTTGTCTGTGCGGGCAAGCGAACCGCTTATGTCCCACATCCCCGCACTCAAAACATGTAATGCTTCCTGAGCTCGCATACACCATATAAAACCCCTCCTCACATTTAACACGAAACGAAATGTCTAATGATTGTGTTGGTGAGTCTAAAAACATTAACAGCTGTCTCCGCAGAGACTGAACACGTTTTAGCTTCACGTCCTTGCATCCGAGACTTACTGATCCAAACGCACTCGCAAGCTTCCCGAATCGCTGCAGCTCTCTCTCCAGAGCTTCATTGGGAACGAATGGGGGCATCCCCCGACACAGTAATCCTGGTTGAAGGAACAGCAAGCGGTGAAACGTGCACAAATCCGTCCCTGACAACGACGCCCGTCTCTACCAGCTGCAAGACAAAACGCCCATCTTTCAAAAACACAACCACCGCTTTATTCATACGAGAGGCGTAGGAAACCTGTCCGTGGCCAAGCTGTTCACCTGCGGCGAGGAGTACTTCCTCCACCGTGACACGAGGATCGGGCACAACCCTAACTCCATGCCGGATGGACAGGGATGGCGTTCCCCTGTCGGACGCCATCCCCACCACCGCCGACTCGACCAGCCGGAGCGCACACAATACCGTAGCACACGCACAGCCACGCAAACACGAATGTAACAAACAAACCAAACAATGATGTCATGCGGTGCGAGAGAGAGAGAGAGAGAGAGAGAGAGAGAGAGAGAGAGAGAGAGCGAGAGAGAGAGAGAGAGAGAGAGAGAGAGAGACAGACAGACAGACAGACAGAGAGAGAGACGTGTATGACATTTTTAAAACCTACAGTGATGGGTGCGGTTTATGTTAGAGCTAAAGTGCCACATGCTGCTCATTGCCAATAGCCAGGTTGGTGGTTGTGTTCTCTATATAGTTATGATCCTGTAACAATAGAGATATTTCTATATTACAGTAACACAGAGAAAGCAATCGTCTCCGGTTAGACAGGACAGGAACTCCTACGGACAGGTACAACTACCCCTCCCCTTCTCGCCTCTCAGCCAGACAGGGTCCCTTTGAAGTTCCTCTGCCCAGCGGGCAGGCTCTGGTCTGGGGCTCGCCGCTTCAAATGCAGTGTGTAAGGGATGGAGGGAGGCAGGGAGAACAGGAGAATAAAAAAAAACTAAAGGATTCTCGGTCACGCTCGGCGGCCCGGGTGTTGCTCGGTCGGTCAGGCGTACCGCCGACATCGTCAAAGGGTTAGGAGGGGGGGGGGGGGGGGGGTCCCGCCCCGCCCCTCTGGGAGTGCCCGGGAACAGAATCCATGCGCTGGTGCTGCGAGGCAGTGGGGCTGCTTTGGAGCTCGCGTGGATGAGTTCTGCCACACTGGCTGTCAGCCTCTCAGCCAATCCCATGCTCCCCCTCAGGGCCGTGTGGTGTTGTCACCACCAGGCCAGAAAACCAACAGAGACAATTGAAGTTAAGGACAGCTGTGTGTGGGTTGCGTGATTTTATGCAGCTTACAGTGTGAGAAGAAAGGTGTGCGTGTGTGTGTGCATCACTATGTTTAAAATAGGAGCTGATTGGTCTGTTGCTCTTGTCTTTGGTATTATCTAATGCACGGGCCTTTAGCTTCTTAGTTTGGGGTTCTTTTTTTCTGGTGTAGACTAAACTCAGAAGAGAAAATGTGAGCATGTGCCGTTGGTAATGTTAA
Organism: Aplochiton taeniatus; assembly: GCA_017639675.1. Lineage (NCBI taxonomy): Eukaryota > Metazoa > Chordata > Actinopteri > Galaxiiformes > Galaxiidae > Aplochiton > Aplochiton taeniatus. Next base: position 32,470,913 of record CM030174.1, on the reverse strand, counting down.
GCTTTGATTTCCCCAGATGTTGTTATGGTAATGATATGATATACTAGTGTAGTCCTTAATGGAGGGTGCCTGTGTGAGCAGACTGTGTGTCTGATATCAGAAGGAGAGAGAGAGAAATGAAGACCCCAATTGAAAGGTTAATAGGATGAGGGATTTTTCCTGCTTGCTTCCCTGCTGATCCATCCAGCGCACACACACACACACACACACACACACACACACACGCACACACACACACACACACACACACACACACACACACGCATAATCAGTACGTTCTGTTGTCGGCACTGTATTAAATGTGTGCTTATGGCCAGGCGTGATATGTAATTATACATGCGATGCTTGCTGCTAGGGCGTTCATCTCATAGAATATGAAATATAGTATATAATAATATAATGCACGTGTGTTGCTGTAGTTAGTTGACGACCTAATAGGGAGCAGAATGGAGAAAGATTATCTTTTGATTTCAGTCGAGGGGGCACGTTTCAGACAGCCTCAGGAAAAAAAACACAAAATAAAAACGTTCACTTTCCTCAAAACCGGTTGTTGTAGCAACCGACTAAAGTAAAAATCAAAGACCATGAAAATGCAGAAACTGATTTGAACGGTTCACGCATCAATGTTGAAGGAAATTATAAAATGACCAAAACCATTGAATAATAATCATCACGTTACGCTGTAAAGAATATAATGATCACTCCTGTTTCATAATCTTAGGGTAGGTTATCTAAATGCAGCTACATTTCACCGTAAGTCGCTTTGGATAAAACCATCTGCCAAATGACTCAAATATAAAATACGTACTTTTCATTCCCTTCTATTTTCACCAAGGAAACAGTTTGTTTCTTTCCAATAAGCTACTCCCCATCACTTTGATTGAAACCGTAGAAGTAGGTTCTGAGATATAAGATTTTTACAATTAGAATCACTGATACAATGATTTAGATCATGAATATTATTGATATAAATGATAACCATATTATGACAATCTTCTAGAAACCATTTCTGTTTCATAAGAAGTCGTTTATTTTTGCCACCCGGTTATTGATCATTTCTCTTTCCAGTTGGCTCCATGGTAACAGTGCTCACACTGACACACAGAGCAGAATCTGTGACTGACAGCTCTCCTCTCAGTACTTATTAGAGGTCAGGAAAAGAGCGAGTCCTTCCTGCAACAGCCAATAAAAGCAAGGACCCATCTGTGTGTGTGTGTATGTGTGTGTGCGTGTGTGTGTGTAAACATGCCAGTTGTGTGATTTTGTGTGTCTTTGTCTCCATTCAAGTGTGTGTTTGTGCATATGGGGCAGTTGTGTGGGTATCTTCGTCTTCTTTATTTTGTGTGTGTGTGTGTGTGTGTGTGTGTGTGTGTGTGTGTGTGTGTGTGTGTGCATGTGTGTGTGTCGTCAAACTGCTCTTAGCCTGACCTCTTTCCTCCCAGCATCTCCCAGGAGTCCCGTTCCTCTGCCAGATGATTCAGGGATGCAGCGTGTCGCCATGATTACCTTCCCCTCAACCAGAACCAGCAAGGGGGGGGGGGGGGGGCACATATTAGTGCAACACACAGAGGAATGGCCAGCCTTAGTTTTTTGGGGATGAAATATGTATGTAGGCTTTGTGGCTTAAAGCAAAAAGCCTCTGGAGGACCTGAAGGAGGGCTGTTGTATTTCAGCGGGCAGCGTATTGATCTAGCCCAGGCCCCATGGCACCTCCTTGGAAAGAGGAGGTTACAAACAATCATACAACAATTTCATCATGAAAGCATTTGTTAGAACAGTGGAATACATTTTTTTTTGAAAAAGTTCAATAAATAAAGACAGAGATAGAGAGAGAGAGAAACAGCACAGCGAACAACAGAACAACATAGGAGAGGGGAAAACAAGGTATTGTGGGATGAAAACCGCAGGAGAAACAAGCGGAAGTCCAAGAAAGTAATTTAAAGAGTACGAAAGAAAGAGAGAGAGAGAGAGAGAGAGAGAGAGAGAGAGAGAGAGAGAGAGAGAGAGAGAGAGAGAGAGAGAGAGAGAGAGAGAGAGAGAGAGAGAGAGAGAGAGAGAAAGAAAGAAAGAAAGAAAGAAAGAAAGAAAGAAAGAAAGAAAGAAAGAAAGAAAGAAAGAAATAAAGAAATAAAGAAAAGAAAAGAAAGGTTGGCCCGGGTTGAGTAAGCCTTTCATGCCACAGCCGGGCCAGATCTCACATAACCTGATGGGTATTATTAGAAAGAAAGAAAGAAAGAAAGAGAGAGAGAGAAATTAAGAAAGAAAGAAAGAAAGAAAGAAGAAAAGAGTAAAAGGCATGGAAGGGATGAGGTACAGAGAGAGCCCCAGGTGTGATGTCAGCTGTAATCTTCTCAGGATGTCCAATCAGTACATTGAGTGTTCGAGGTGGGAAATGGCAAGACACACATGCACACACACCTACACACACACTCTCACCCACACACACTCACACCCACACACACTCTCACACTCTCTCACACTCTCTCACACACGCACGCACACACACACACACATACACGCACACTCGCACGCACACAGACATTACCTCTCTCACAGACACACACACACACTCTCTCTCTCTCTCTCTCTCTCTCTCTCTCACACACACACCCCCACACACACATTCACACGCACACACACTCACACTCACAGGTACTCTGGAGATCAGAGGTTAACTGACCCCCCCCCCCGTCAGTCTGTTTGACATGACTCAGAGAGACCTCCAACACTCCCACACAGGTTAAAGGTGTGAAGCTGCTGGTGCTCTGCTCCACACACACACACCCTGACATCCCTTTTGTGTGTCTTTCCAATCAATCTCTACACAGACCTCATAGAGTTTACCTGGCACATCTCCTATTTCTGTTCATTGTGACATACACACACACACACACACACGTCAAAGTTCAACTAACACCTATATTTAACTAACAGTTTCTATTTTTTTTGTCCTGCCAGGACATCTTGACACTTACTCTTGACACACACACACACACACACCTTGTCAGCGGTCACCCGTGTTCCACGTACTACATCTCCCAGACTGGACAGCTCTGTGATTAACGTCTATTCATGGTCCTTGTTTTGTAGTTTAATTACGCCCTGTTGTTCCCTTCCACAAAGGCAAAATGGTGCCTAGTAATTTCCAATGATCAACCCCCTTGTGTCCTCTCTATCAGACTCACATGGCCAGTAGATGATGGTGTCGGCTATGTTAGCAAAGAAAGAGAGGGAGAGTGAAAGCGCAACATAATGGCATCTAATGCGTCCGCGGCGTAGTGAATATTAAAACAGGCGCCGTAGCTATTTATCCTATCTTTGTTCAAGTTAACAGCGTGATAAAGGCTTCGTGGATCGTGGCTGCGGTAATGGCCGTGTCTCTTTTAGTGGCTTATCAAATTGTTACGCTGGAAGAAACATGAAAAGGAAACGACTTGTAAGCAACAGTCACAGGACCCAGGACGCCCTGACGAAATATTGCCTGTTGAAAAAACGGTGAATGTTACAGTAGTGTCGTGCAGTTAAACTACTGAAATATGCATGTGTGTATGTATTTATTTATTTATTTATTTATTTAACAAGTAACCCATAACCAGATACAACTATTTGATTTATCTGTAATGGTGGAATGCTCAATAAAAGCATGATTAAATAATTTGTGATTTTACAACATAACCCTAATGGTCTCTCGAGTTTCCACGGTCACGAGTAAGAACATTAGCTAATCGCGCCAGTCTTTTTTCCCCCGTAATTTGTCGATGGGAATCGTCGTCTTTCCCGTTCGGGAAACGCTCTTGTCTTTAACCCCGTCCTCTCCTCCCGCCGCCCACAGGAGTCTCCTTACGTCATGCTGAAGAAGAACCACGAGCAGCTCTCGGGCAACGATAAGTACGAAGGCTACATCGTGGAGCTAGCAGCGGAGATAGCCAAGCACGTCGGCTACCACTACAAACTCAAGGTGGTGTCCGACGGAAAATACGGAGCCCGGGACGCTGACACCAAGATGTGGAACGGAATGGTTGGGGAGCTGGTCTACGGGGTGCGTGGATCACAGACGTACACGTATAGATTTAGATCAGAATAGATGTAGTGCAAGTAGAAAGGACACACACACACAAAGAAAGGTCGGTGTTATGCTGGTTTAATTATTGTCTTATTTATTATAATTGTTTTTGTTACTTTTTCAAACCAATCCGGCTGGTTAGGCTGTTTTCTGCAGGGTTTTTGGATTGTTACAGGATCATAACTATATAGAGAACACAACCACCAACCTGGCTATTGGCAATGAGCAGCATGTGGCACTTTAGCTCTAACATAAACCGCACCCATCACTGTAGGTTTAAAAAATGTCATACACGTGTGTGCTCTCTCTCTCTCTCTCTCTCTCTCTCTCTCTCTCTCTCTCTCTCTC
>CM030174.1:32456502-32459002 GCA_017639675.1 Aplochiton taeniatus | reverse complement strand
GGGAGACAGAGAGAGAATGAGGGAGACAGAGAGACAGAGAGAGAATGAGGGAGACAGAGAAAGACAGAGAGAGAGAATGAAAGAGACAGAGAGAAAGAGAGAATGAGAGAGAGACAGAGAGAATGAGAGAGAATCAGAGAGAGAATGAGGGAGACAGAGAGAGAATGAGGGAGACAGAGAGAGACAGAGAGAGACAGAGAGAGAGAATGAAAGAGACAGAGAGAGACAGAGAGAATCAGAGAGAGAATGAGGGAGACAGAGAGAGAATGAGGGAGACAGAGAGAGAATGAGGGAGACAGAGAGAGAATGAGAGAGACAGAGAGACAGAGAGAGAATGAGGGAGACAGAGAGAGAATGAGGGAGACAGAGAGAGACAGAGAGAGAATGAGGGAGACAGAGAGAGACAGAGAGACAGAGAGAGAATGAGGGAGACAGAGAGAGACTGAGAGAGACAGAAACGGAAAGAAAGAGAGGGAGAGGAGAAGGAGGAGGACGAGTGAGATCACTAAAGAGAGACAGAAAGAGAAAAAAGAGGGAGAAAGGAGGAGTAGGAGCAGGATGAGTGAGATGGATAAAAACGTCATCAGATCAGTGAACTTGCTCGAAGAGATGAGTGCTACCATGGCAACCCAGCGAGACACTAATATTTTTTTCATGGAGTGGTGCTGCTCCCAGCGTGTGTGTGTGTGTGTGTGTGTGTGTGTGTGTGCGTGGGGGGGGGGGGGTTGTGAAACATTGACTTATAGAGGGTAAACCAACTCTCAACTCCCCATTTCTCTACAGTGTGTGTTATTAGTGAAAGATGCTGGTCACAGGAAGCTGTAGGTTATTACTGTTGTTATGGAACGGTTGTTGCATTCATATTTCCAAATCATTGATTTCACTTTCCAGTCCTCAGTTGAAGTATAATGACATGAGTCAGTATCGGGCTTGCTTGTGCCGGATAACATGTATGTATTTATGTATGTACTGTGTGTGTGTGTGTGTGTGTGTGTGTGTGTGTGTGTGTGTGTGTGTGTGTGTGTGTGTGTGTGTGCGCAAATTACAATTCACCGCAGTGCCTAAAACAACGTCTAATGAAATTGATTTGCTCGGTTTTATAGAATGAATAAACATTTATAAACAATGATTATATCACACACACTGAGCTTTTCCAGAGAGTTCCATAGCTCACTTAACTGAATTATAATTGCAGTCTTTGCCTGCACCGTCAGTAGCTGTAGGCTTGGTAACCAAAAGCATTAGCATAATATTCTCGTTTTTACAGAGCAGCATGGAAATACTGACCTTTTAGTGGGAGGAAATGAACGAGAGGGGAAGAAAGAGAGATTAAACAAGATGAGAGGCAAACAAGGAGTGGGTAAGAGAAAGAAAGAAAGAAAGAAAGAAAGAAAGAAAGAAAGAAAGAAAGAAAGAAATAGATCCACCAGATCCTTGTGCGGTACATAGATTTATTTGCTTATTAAGCTATGTTGACCTTTGAAAATACTGTCGTTGTTGTCATGATTTCTGTTGTCATGGTCACTGTCCTATCCTCATCTGTCAGTGTGTTCACTCTGACGCCCATTAACACATTAACTCCGATATGTCCTCCTCTTCCTCTAATTCCCTCAAATATGCACTTCGCCCTGACATGTTAGGCCTAGCGAAAGTTTACGCCACGTAAAATGTAAACAAACATGTTGTGGAGGATAAACATAAGAAGATGGAATGTTACAAAGTAGACACAGTAAAACACGCGACCATGGCAACACTCCAGGACGTAGAATCTTGAGCCGCTAACCAATCGGAGCATGCAACAAGCTCGGCGACACCCTGGCAGACACATGGTCTGTCTCACTGTGTGTGTGTGTGTGTGTGTGTGTGTGTGTGTGTGTGTGTGTGTGTGTGACATGGTCTGTCTCACTGACACAATTTTTTGTCGAGCGACATTTGTTGCCTGGACCGTGAATTGGGTTGGAGGGTCCTCGTCTTCGTGCAAGACCTGCCTCTCATTAGGAACCCCTCAGCACACACACACACACACACACACACACACACACACACACACACACTAATTTGACATGAGCCCTAATCCATCAAAGAGGGAGGGTTAGGACAGGCGAGGGTGTTTCCGCTCTTTATTTATCTTGGAATCAGGCTGTTAACAGACATGTAAACCTATTAGGTGATTCCTGATCCATTGTGGTGGCTCATTTCTAACACTCAACTAATGTCATTAGTCATGGTAATTAGCATGTGGATCAGACGAGGGCTAGCCAGGGGAATTCTACTGAGAGCAGAGAAGGAGCCTCTCCGGCCTGCAGCACTCACACTGGCAATGGAAGAGAGAGCAGCACTCACTCTGGCAATGGGAGAGAGAGCAGCACTCACACTGGCAAAGGGAGAGAGAGCAGCACTCAGACTGGCAATGGGAGAGAGAGCAACACTCACACTGGCAACGGGAGACACCAGCAGATAGGCAGGCAGGCAGGCAGACAGGCAGACAGGCAGACAGGCA
>CM030174.1:32436502-32451502 GCA_017639675.1 Aplochiton taeniatus | reverse complement strand
TGAGGGGCAGAGGCTGAGGGAAGCCTGGAGTGTCTCTGAGTGCTGGCAGAAGTGGAGGGGGACAGAGCCAACCACTTGTTGTCTGTTTGTTGTTTGCTGTGTTGTTGTTGTTGTTGTCGTTTGTTGTTGCCCTCTCATTAGCTTGAGGTGCTTCCACAGGCCCCTCCGCAGACAACCCCCTTTGACGCTCGCGCACTCGAAAACACACACACACACACACACACACACACACACAGACAAACAAACACACACACACACACACACACACACACACACACACACACACAGTCGTTCATGCACTTAAGAGAGCAGCATGCGCACAATGTAGACACACACACACACACACACACACACACACACACACACAGAAACACACACGCACATCCAGAAATACCAATCTTTATTTCACCATGAATAGAGAGTGTTTTCTGACTCCCAAGTAGAAGGCCGGCTGAAGAGTTCTCAAATCTCCATCTTCATATCTCTTCCCTCCGCACAGGGCTTTGACGAGACGCCAGCCGGCCTGCTATGATGCCCCCCACTCTGACACGGAATGACCCCCCCCCCCCCCCTCCGTCACGTCCCCACAGAATTAAACCGAGCGGAATGTTGGACCCTGGTCACCCGTGGCAACTTCTGGAATTCAAATTGAAGCTACCTTAAGCCGGGAGTAAAAGTTGTCTGTCTTGTTGCCCCTGACAACTGGCTTTTTCAACAATGGGTCAGCCATCTTAGGTGCCCCCCCCAAAAGAAATCTTTCAAATGTCCCATCTTTAAGATAATATTCCAGAATACACTCTCATCCCGCCTTTACATTGACTCCTTAATTCCCTATCTTCCTTCCCATGGAGAGAGATTGTGTAGCTGGGACCAACGGGATGCTTTCAATCGTCCCGGTAACGACGCCTCGTTCATCTGAATGTGGTGGTGACTTCACAGCGCGAAGCCTTAGAGAAGCAGATGGAACCCCACCCAGGGTCGCACCGTTCACCACACAACGACAGGGTATGACTCCTGCTCCCTGGCAAGAAATGGACTTGACTCTGACATCTCTCTTTTTTTCTTTTTTTTTTCTTCCACCCGAGGAAGCATATTTACATTTTCATTTTCATTTACAAGTCTCAGATTAGTGGGTTGCCAGTGTGTCGTCGATAAAAACCAGTGGGGAAATTAGTCTTCCACTGGGCTCCAACTGGTGCCCTCCAGCAAACACCAGTAAGAGGAGCGCTAGACTACTACAAGATGGCCGCCGCTATCATTTACTGTGGCGGGGAATAGAGCTAGAACACCTAGAAAGGATGTGGAGACTAGGAGCCGAGCAGCAAAAGATGACTGACCACTTTGAACTAGCCCGTCGTCAAGAGCAACAACAAAAAATCAACAAACTCCCAGTTTTCTGAATGGGATCTCCTGATTTTATATATTTGAATCGAATTGAATTGATTGTTTTTCCCCTCTCTATTCTACTTGTTTTCATTCTATGGGGGCGTAATGTATTCACAGTCTCTGCAAACATCTGACACCCCTCCCTCAACAGGACAGGGCTTTCTTTATCAACCCGTAATGGACTCCCCTAATTGACTGGGGATTGGTTTTGATGGTGAAACTGAACCTACCCCGAGTCTGTGAGGGGATTGGATGGAGGATCAAGCCACTTGAAGATGGTTAAAAACCAATTATTTGGCTTCAAAAATTTCTGAGGTCTTCAGGATAATGAGAAGGGCCTGAATGTCTGTCGTATGTTCACCGTGATGGGGCCTGGGTCAGTCACACCTGTCTGTGAAAATGGGTGACGTATTCGTTGATTGATATCTAAAGAAAACCGAGCAGCTCAGGCCTTAGATTGAAAAAGGGGAACGCTTACAAACCCTACCCATGCACTTTACAGACAGGCTTGTTTGAGCCAGAGCCCATTATGAAATGCATGATGGTACACTGACTATGGTATAACTTTTTCATCTGACAGGATTTGTGTTGCAATGATTCCCATCACCCTCCAAACAGCCCAATCTGATCTGCCTAGTAACACAGAATGTTGGTTTGTTGTTGTTCTGTTGGTCTTTCCAATCCTGATGTTTACAAGCAATTCCTGCCTGCCTAACCCATATACAGAATATATATATAAATATATATATATATATATATATATATATATATATATATACACTGTTTATCCTGACCCCCTACCCACCAAACACACCGCCGCTACTCAACCATTAGCCCGCCCTCTAACTCAGCCAACCAGCCAACCAACCAATCAGCCACCTGCTTCTTGGCCCAGCCATGTAAGCTCTCTGTGACTGTGATGTCAGCTGGGCTGAAAAGGAATTCTGTGGTTTTACCAATTCCCAAGACAAAAGCTGTGTTCTCTGAAGCTGTCTGTCTGTAAGTGTGTGTGTGTGTGTGTGTGTGTGTGTGTGTGTGTGTGTGTGTGTGTGTGTGTGTGTGTGTGTGTGTGTGTGTGTGTGTGTGTGTGTGTGGGTGCAGGGAGTATTTTATATCCTGTTATCCGACAGCTAAGGGGAACACACCTTCACAGACACTGACCAGAGAGAGACCGAGTCCCAGGCTTTATTACAGAACTACTCGGAACAGGTGTTGGCATTTCCATTGCTGGTTCCTATAGAAACCAGCTGCAAATGAATATGTGTAATCATATCAGCACCTTGATATTCATGCAACAGAGAAAGCACAGCAGTCAAATTATATGCTATGCATTGGAATATTTGAGCACTATGAAGAAATGCAGCTGGCAGTGCTTTTAATAGGTGAAATTAATCACATATGGTTACAGAATAAAACAGTGAGACTTCTATCTAAAGCTTTATAGATCAAAGATGCATTCCCGTCAGACTGACAGTAGTTGACACCACCGTGACCCAGAACAAACTTTCATAACACCTCATGGTTCTGGTCTCCGTTTGACTTTGGGATCCAGCCGGCAGATGGAACGTGGAGTGGCGCGACATTTCTCATTAGGAGCGTTGCGTTCACCTGTCGCGGGTTCCCCAAACAGAATTCCGATAGGCCCGGTTACCATAGCGACTTATAAACCGGCAAGAGATGACCATCTTCAGACAGCCCATAATATTCACACCACCTCGTAGTTTAAGGCCATGGCTCTGTCTCCCTCCGTCAGATGGTGCACTGGGTAAAACCTGGACTTCAGATTTGACTAACGTATCGCCGCCTAGCATTCCAGCCCATTACATTCTACGGTGTAGCTCCACATATATGAGACATCAACAGCCTCTGAGCACCAAACCCTTCTCCTGCTTCTCATTGTCCATGCACTCTTCAAGCAGGGAGCGGGCCTCAACACTAACTCAAGTGTTTTATTTCATAAATCACCACCAATGTGTTTCCAGTCTTATCTCTTACTATTTCACAATGTCCCATAGTGTTTTACTTTCCCTTTTTATGTCCCTTGTTTTCTGACGGCTGACTACCTACCCACCCACCTACCTACCTACCTACCCACCTACCTACCGTTGGGTTGTCAGAAACCCAGTCAACCTGGCCGTGTTAAAACTGAACGAGCAGGGCCTCCTGGACAAATTGAAAAACAAGTGGTGGTACGACAAGGGCGAGTGTGGCAGCGGGGGAGGGGACTCCAAGGTCAGACCCAGTGACGGGTAACCCGCGGCGACCGGGAAGTGGGGGGGGAAGGGGGTAATCGGCAAGCCAACGCTGCTCCAAACTCTTCCGTTGTGTTTTTTTTCTTCCTCTGGTGCCCCCTAGAGGGCTGGAGGAATGGGAAATCAGTCGTTGATTAAAAGCGCTGGTCTTTTACTGGGCAAACAAACTGCTACTGTTGTGACCAGGGTGACCGTGGCAACGATCTGAATCTCTAAAGTTACTTTAAACGAATCTTAATCCGGCCTGCTATATCCTTGCATTTAATGTTTTTTTATATATATGTATCAATTGGACAGAGATCTTGTTTGATGGCATTTCGGTTGGTCAACGGAGAGTTTTCAGCGTGCCAATTACTCCAAAGTGATGTCCTAATACACATCTACTGTTCTAGGCAGGCAAGGCAGCAAGATAGATGGAGTATTAACTTGTATCACTTTTGACTCCGTCATGTTTTAAACTGTACCGTGTGTGTGGTTGTGTGGTTGTGTGTTGCGTGCGGTGAACTATCTCAGATGTGCCTTTGTGTGTTTGCCGCTGTACGAATAGCATAAGATAACATGACATGCTATGTTATTTATGTTATTTCCCTTCACGAAGAATCCCAGTAAACCTAGCGGTGTTGAAGCTTAATGAGCAAGCCGTCTTAGACAAACTGAAAAACAAGTGGTGGTACGATAAAGGAGAGTGTGGCAGCAAGGACTCCGGACGCAAGGTTAGTCTCTAACGGAACCAAGCCCTGGTCCTGTCCACCTCACTGCACCCCCCCCCCCCCCCCCCCCCCCCCCCCTACCAAAACCCTGGTGCTATCCACCTCACTGCACCCCCCCTCCCTCTGGAGCCCAATACACCCACCCGCCATACACACACCCACTGGCCCCTGTAACACACAGTACTTGCTACTAAGCCCCCTCACCCCCCACCCCACCTCGCCCCCTCCAACCCAACCTCGCCCTCACCCCACTGGCACTCCAGCGCTGCATTAAATGTCCGTAAAAAATCCCTGGATCTCTTTTATCTCTCTCTCTTCATGCTGACATTGGAGACAAGGTGCTGAACTATCTTTTAAAATGATAACTAACAGGTAATGTTTTCAATAGAGGCTTCTCGGATACATACCTATATACATATATGATACAAACATATGTATTTAAATTATTTATATGTTAAATGGGGCCTACGTACTAACTTTGTCGGTAAAACCAAAGTGTACTGTCACTTTAAACCACACCGTGACATTATTTAGCCATTGTAATATTTTGCCGTTAAAGTAAACAAACATGTATGTCTAGAATAGTCCACAGCTCATTTCTTTCAGATTCCTTTGCTTTAAAAGCTCTGTTGGTAACTATCTGTACGGGGCACCCCCTGCAGTGTGTTTGGCATAGTTATTCATTATTTATTTATTAACTGTCGCAAAGAAGACGTGAATTTTTCCCACACCACCAAAAATCTCTCCCTGATTTAGTGAGACACTTCCTTGTGCAGTAAAGCAATTTTTCATAGTTTCGCTGCACAGTTTCTGATCGTACTCGGTGCCAGACAAAATGAACATTAAATATTGAGACTTGAAGAGGACTGCTCTGAACCGCAATTTTTTTCATCCTATCATAGTCATTACAATGTGCAATCAGAAGAAATATATTGATAATACGTCAATACAAAAAGGTTACCTATAGTGGCTTTAATCACAAGGAGACATGATGCTTGTTATAATCAATAAAACCCAGACCTAAACATATAGTAAATAATGAATACACAATAAACAATGTCAACATGAAGAGATGCATCACACTTTTAAAAATATGTGTTGATTTGACCCCTGAACCTTCACCTTTTGCCCCTAAAGTGATCCCGCCCCGACTCTGTATATCTCTTATGTTTCCATGGAGTGTGCATGTGTGGATGCAAACCAATCGTCTCTGTGGAATCCCTATTAGCCCCGCCCACAAACACATGTTTCCCCTAGTATAAGCCAATTAGCACAGTATCCTAGTAGTGCACTGGAATCTATAGCGCTGTTCCATAAACAGATCAATCTAGTTAGGGAAGAATTCTGACCCCCCACTCTTATCCTGAAACAGGAAGTGGAGGAGACAGATGGAGAATTCTGACCCCCACTCTTATCCTGAAACAGGAAGTGGAGGAGACAGATGGAGAATTCTGCCCCCCCACTCTTATCCTGAAACAGGAAGTGGCTGAGTAAGACGGAAGGGTCCCTCTAAGAGTAACAGACTCAAGATGGCCGTACGCTGGGACAACGTGCTTCTAGGGAGGCACAGCCTCATGTCCCACAACTTTAGAATGAAATACTTTTTAAATGATCATTATCCAAAACCAGTTTAAACTGTCATAATTTAAACTTCAACTTAAACAACATCATTTAAAATTCCTCCTTCCTTTAGATGGAGCATTGTAAAACCAAAAAGAAGTGCCGAAATGTAGAACGAGTTTAATATTATTGTATTAAAAGGCATACAAATATGAACAAAAGCTTCATGACTCGGGCAGATACAATTTGAAATATCCGCTCAGGATTTTCCAGCGACGGGATGTCATTTGATTAAACCTTAAGAATACCGCGTTTGAAGCATTATTAAAGTCAGGCGAAATGCTTCAAGAAAAATTGTTGAAAAAACCTGAACACAGCAGTGAAAGAAGATTTTCATTATTATTTGATTCAAAAGACAAATGATATAAGCTTCAAATAATATCAGTAAATTAGTTTGTGGGCCTGTTTTTCCCCCTGTTGCATGATATACAATGAAAAAAAAGGAACAATATTTCTCCCATGTTATCATGTTATATTAGAATTACATTTGAGCTGCTGTTAAATATGATCAGACAATATTCTAACTATAGAGTTGTACGTCACTCTTTTGTACGATGTGTGCATGTCAGGGAACCCAGGGCTTTTCCCAGAGTATTGCTGCATGACTGCATGATTTGTCTTCCTCACAAGTGACTCCGTCGTATTAACTGTGTTCTGACTATAATTAAATAAAATAACTTTCGATTTCTCTTTAAAGATTAGTCTGACGTTGAATTGAATGTAGATTTGTGTGACTACCCCATTAAATAGATTGTTGAAAGTTGTAAGAACACGTCCTAGAAACTATAACCTGTTAATTGTTAACCAATCTAAAGGAAGTCAAACAAAAACTCAACCCTGAAGTAAACGTAAAAAAATAAAGTTAACAAATATTCCGTTTATTTAAATTGTTTTTGGAATTGATTAGAACATAATGTCTTAGTGATGATGTTAAAATGTAGTTGAATTAGCTCCGTCTCTGTCTTATGGCTGAGATGTATGAATGTCTGTGTGTGTGTGTTAAGCTACAAGTTTCTGTGTGTGTTGATGTACATTATGGCTTTGTGTGTATATGTGAACGTGCTGTACATTATGTCTGTGTATGTTTGTATGTAAAGTTGTGTGTGTTGACGTACGGAATGTCTGTTTCTGTTTCTGTTTCTAAAGTGTGTGTTTCTATTCATGTGTCTTTGTGTGTGTCTTTGTGTGTGTCTTACAGTGTGTCTGCGTGTGTCTTTTAAACTGTTTGTGTTACCGAACAGTCTGTGTGTGTGTCTGTTAACATGTGTGTCTGTTAACGTGCACTGTCTTCGTGTGTGTCTGTTAGCGTGTGTGTCTGTTAGCGTGTGTGTCTGTTAGCGTGTGTGTCTGTCAACGTGTGTGTGTCTGTTAACGTGTGTGTCTGCTAGAAGATCTTATTGTATCTCAGCTGACAACGTGTGAGGCGCCACAGGACACCGGCATCCTTTGATACTTTTTGGGGACAGATGTGCGACACAAATGATATCCTCCACACACACACACACACACACACACACACACACACGCCTCTGTCTGTTGTGTGGTCTGACACTTTGCCAGCTGAAGTGTGTAGCGAGGGTTAGGAGAGTTTAACGAGATGGCTTCGTTAAAGGTGTCTAGTCTCAATGTCTTACTCTCCTCTTTTTTATTATCTTGAGTTTGTGCTTTTCATGTTTCCACGGTACGGTCTGTTTATGCACTGTTGATATGTTTGTGATGACGTGTTACCTTTTGTGTCTATGTGTGTGTGTGTGTGTGTGTGTGTGTGTATGTGTGTTTGAATAGGTTTAGATGGATGTCTGAGAATGTATATCTGTGTGTCTGTGTGTGAATAGCTGCATATCTCTGTGTTTCTGTGTGTGCGTGTCTGTGTTTGTGTGTGTGTGTGTGTGTGTGTGTGTGTGTGTGTGTGTGTGTGAGAGAGAGAATATGTGTCTATCTGTATTCTTGACTATTTCTCCACGTCATTTGCGTCTTTGTCAGACCACGCACTACTGTAACCACGGTAACCCCCTCCCCTCCCCCCCCCCCCCCCCCCCCCCCCCCTCTCCCAGGACAAGACGAGTGCCCTGAGCCTGAGCAACGTGGCGGGCGTCTTCTACATCCTGATCGGCGGCCTGGGCCTGGCCATGCTGGTGGCGCTGGTGGAGTTCTGCTACAAGTCGCGGACCGAGTCGCGCCGAATGAAGGTGTCTACCATCCAGGCCGCCGCGGCCTCTGTCAGCTCACAGCAGCAGCAGCAGCAGCAGCAGCAGCAGCAGCAGTGCTCGGCCTTAGACAGTGGCGCTAGCGCCCCCTACAGTGAGCTGCAGGGTTACGCCCTGTACGGCAACAACACAGTAAAGATATAGAGGCAGAGGCAGAGGCAGAGGCAGAGGCACGGGGTAGGAAGAAAACCAAAACGACTACGCTTTGTGTGTGTATCCAAAACGCGCCGCATCTTCCATGATGATGATGATGATGATGATGATGATGATGATGATGACATCTCACCCGCAGCCATTTTGACTGTGATCACAGTGGGCTATCCGTCGCGGCTCCTCCACAAGGCTCTGTTTCTGTTACTCTTTCTCTTTCTTTCTCTCTCTCATTCCTTCTCCTTCTTCCTTCTCCTCTCTCTCTCTCCTACCTCAGTCTCTCTCTCTCTTTCTCTCACCTCTCGCCGTCTCTCTCTCATTCTATCTCCATCTCTCTATCGCTCCCTCTCCAACCTTAACTTCTCTCCTCATCCCTCCTTCTCTCCTTCAACTCTCTCGCTCTCTCTGTTTCTCTTTCTCTGCCCTCCTGTTCCGTCACCTTGTTGTTCTATCTCTCCTCCCTTTTCTCTAAACCACTAAACTGTTTCAGTATCCCTTTATTGTAAACTGCACTCCAAACCATAAAAACAACTAATTCAATTTATATTTAACATCACAGCATCAGAGAAACACACTTTTACCTAAAATCAACATAGAAATATAATGCACTGATTCCAACATAACTTACCTTTACTTAATATCAACATGGAAATGTAATGCTTAGAGTCACACACAAAGAGGAGTTTGATGAAGGGAAACGAACAGTTTATTTTAATTTCCATTTTTTTTTTTTGTCTGTCTCTGTGCTTTATTTTTTGCGGGTTTTTTCTCTCAAACTTAGAACCCATTCTATTCCAATATATATCTGTGCCAAAAAATAGACAGATCTATCATGCTCATCGAAAGCTTTGCTCCGCAAGGCACTTTGTCTTCAATCCCGAGGGCCTTTTTTTTTTTTTGCACACTTAAATGGTCTATGTGGCTTTCGCGTACCAACCAATACAAAGAGAAGCTATCTTTCCTGTCATTAAGACAACAACCTAAGTTGAAACATTACCCATGAAATTACACCACTTTTCTGCGAGCGTGTGTGCCTGTCAGATAGTCTGGAAACTAGCCCAGATCAGTCTGTCTATTTGCTTGCTGTCGCCTGTCGGCCTTATCCGCAGTGACATACACCTCCTAATTGGTCGTCTCGACACACACTCGTTCTTTTTCCTTTTTTCCCCCTCCCCTACTATTTTACCAATTGAAACACTCCGGCACGGTAACTGTATCCTTTCTCAGCGCTCAAACACTTAAGTTGGCGGTTAACAATCACATTTATTTTAAGGGGATGGCCAGCGAAAAACATCGTTAGCTTTCCGCTCGGACTCAGCGGTTTCCATAGCAGCAATAACAACGGCTGATAGCTGAAGAAATGAAACCAATCAGCCAAGCGTCCGCTGCTATCTCGCTATCCCGCCCTTCTCCCCCGGCTCTGTCCCCCGGGGTCCGCTGCAAATTAAGATCCGGACACGGCTGGTTGACCATCAACCAAACGGTCTGCTGCCCAACGTGAGACGCGCTGCGGGTCCTAGATGACAAACAGACAAGGCTAAGACCCCCGTGACAGCTAGCTAACTGCTAACGCTATGTGACTGCTGCTCATTGTGCGCTTTCAATGTCTCACTGTACTTCTTCACGCGCGTCACAGAGACAGCTTACTATCCCTGTGTTCGTTGCAACATGTAAACATACAAAGGATTCAGAGACAGAAGTTGAAAAGGCGAAATTTGTAACAACCAACTAAGGAGGTAGTAACTGTTGATTTATTTTTTTAAGACGAAGATACAAATGAAAAAGGCACATTTTATAATGCTTAATTAAATGTTACTGCAGATAATTCAATTATCTCGGCTGTTTGAAAGCAGTCACCTACTTTGGTCTTTCTGCCTCTAAATCCTGAAAATCTAAAAACAAATTCCAATATGAATGTATTAATTACAAATGTACTAGGATTTGACACAGATACACCTGTAGTTTGCCTATGTTTTATATTCTATCGACTTTAGTACCTATCTGCTTTCTTTTATTGTCTTTAGCATTATAAGCTAACCTCATTGGTGTCACATGCACTGCAATGAAGTGTAAGGAGCATGAAGAACACACACACACACACACACTATTTCTCTCTTAAAAAATAGTTCAACCATGTTGCGTTGAATTTGGGATTTCGTTTTTCTTTCCCTGACAGCAATCCATCAACGACGCCCTCCACTGCTCCACCATGTCCAGATTGAGCGGGAACGGTGGCGAGAACGGACGCATCCTCACCCACGACTTCCCCAAAGCCGTCCAATCGCTGCCCTGTATGAGCCACACCGCCAGCATGGGATTGGGCGCCTCCGGCATGTGATCATCACATGACCTAGACTCATTGGATCGAGGAGGAGGAGGAGGGGGCTCTAGTGGCATGGCAAAGCAGGAAGAGAAACAAAGACTCTGACCTAAATAAAGATGGCTGCTCGATTGAGCTGAGGATTTGCCCTTGGAATCTTATCTGGCCCTCTGTGTGACTTTAACTTACTGCCAAAATGCACAGTATCTCTCTCTCTCTCTATCACTCTCACTGTCTCTGTCTCGATCTCGCTCTCTCTCTCTTTCTCTCTCTTTCTTTTTCTCTCACTCTCTCAAACTATGAACTTTGGACAGTTCATTCCCTTTTTCATGGAAGAGGATGTTTGAAAAGCAAAAAAAAAAGAACAGAAGAAAAATAAAACATTAAGGAAAAAAAAGTGCTGCAATAACGATGCTGTCAATTTGCAACATACTTAGATTTTTTTTTTATAATTCTTTTTTTGTTTTGTTTTGTTTTTTGATTTATGTGCTGAAGAAACAAAACAGAATTATTGTTCAACGTGAAGCTGTGCTGGGTACACTGCTAGCTTTCGATATTTGTCTCCTTGTGCAATGCTTCTTCTCCCTCGACCCTTGTGCTCCCAGGCTTACCCAGAGAACAACAACTTTCATTTTCCTCTTTGCACAGCTACAGTCTAAGACAATGATAGCAACGCTTGTAATAGACTTTTTTTGGTTTGTTTTTCATGTGTTGGGGTTCTCTTTTCAGGCTCAACACATTCCGTTCGGTAAAGAGTCTGAATGCTTCGGGGGCAGAGAACCCTTTCTTTATTTTAGGATCAGAGAGGGTTGTTTGTGTGCCGTCCTTGATTGCAGCATAATCTGGCTTACATCAGTGATTAGCTGAGCTAGCTTATGTTTGCTCTACAGACATGCAATGCTGCTACACCACCTCATCAAACGCACCAGGCCCTGTCCCACACACACACACACACACACACACATAGTCTTTTTGACATACACAAGTACATGCCCACTAGTCGTTGGCTTTTAGGGGAACATCTTAGTTTCACTCTCAGTTGCTTGAACCTATCTGATATTAAAGAGTCACATTCAACAATGTCCAAAAGACTTCAGAGAAGACAAAACGCCATTTTAAATGGTTTCCTTTTTTTGTAGACTGAGGTTGTATAGCCATGAATCCATGCTTAATTGTTACTATCAAATGGGGCTTGCTAATGAAGAAGACTCGTATTTGTATTGTTGTGGTTGCAATTTTCTGTTCGGACTAACAGCTATGTAATAATCCCTCCTAATATGAGATATTAGCTGTTATATGACTGGTATTAGGACAATGATAATCAAAGAAATAACCATCTGTGGACGATGTCAGGAAATCAGTTCTTCTTCCCACTTCATGTTTGTTGCCAGTTGGTTAGGCCTGAAGGGGGCGGAACCTTGGAGCATCTAAAGATGACTGACAGGACAAAAAGCCTATTGACTGTGTGAGAACAATAATTCCAAAATTAGATGTAGTATCGTTTTAATCTAACATCTACTACTAAACTATGGCTCTAAAAAACAACAAAACAATGAAGTGACTGCACGTTTTTACAGCACGTGAACAGATCTGTCCCTCTGTGCGTACGAAATAACCCTTCTTCAGAAGATATACTTTCTAAACTCCGGAGTGTTTCTTTTAACACTCCAACTGTTACGAAAGTTGTTGTTTTTTTGCTCTCTCTCACTCTCACTCTCACTCTCACTCTCACTCTCTCTTCCAAAACCCTGGCAGACAAACAAACATTGACGAGGTGGATTCTGAAACTAGATGTCTGAAGTCCAACATTGGGTCTGCCTTCCTCGCTCTGGCACACACACACACACACACACACACACTCACACAGCTAGGCCTGTTTGTCAGGAGCTGGAGCTGTTGTGTTGCAGTGAACTGAGGGTTCTCACTGCTGTTTGATACACCGGCTGATTGTGCTGCTCTCTCTCTCTCTCTCTCTCTCTCTCTCTCTCTCTCTCTCTCTCTTTCTCTCCCTTTCATTCCCTTTCATTTGGAGGCTGGCTTCAGTGGCAGCTGCTGCTGCTGGGGGAGAGAATCAACAACAAAGGCTCTCACACCCACATCTGGCTGGCTGGGGGGGGGTCGGGTGTTTTTTCCCCTCTCCGTTGAAAGCCATGCACAGCACACGCGGGTGTCATGTCAAACCTGGAGCGGCTTCATGTCCCTCGGCAAAGGGAGAGCTCTGCATCGAGGTTCAGCAAAGTACTTGTTTACTGAAAGATCCTAGGGATAGATCATCCATCCATCTATCATCTGCTCCTGTCATTGTGTACATAGACGGTCTCCTTCCTGTAAAACTCCACCTCCCATCATGCCTCAGTGTACCTGAACCAGTTGGATGCCTATGTCTTTGCCTCTTTTTTTCTTCTTCTTTTATGCTCGCCGTTCTCTCTTCCTGTTGCTTACTGTTCTCTGATGTCCAAGAAGCCACAGCACAACCATCCTAGAAAGCTGGGATGTCTCCTTCTTGACATTTTATATGCCATAACAGATTTGTAAAAAAGAAAAAAGAACACACGCAACATTTGTATCATAAGGATGAGCTAAAGAGGTACAAGGTGTCATACACTTTGAACAGTATATTAAAAAAATGTAAACAGAAAAAGAAAATCTGGTTTTGAGTAATCTGTAGATGCCAATGTTGTTTCTATCAGTTAATGGTCGACTTTTCCGTTGGTTTTATTTTTGATTTGTCACGGTTTCCGAAGGGATAGCCTGGCTGGTGTTTTAAACATTTTGACACAGTTTGACTTTATTTCTTGAGTTATTAATTTTCTTCAAAAGTATTTGAATATGAGAGTAAATTATGTAGTTGGTCCACCTGAAACTTCCCAGTCTTGTTTCCCTCTTCATCACTATGAAAAGATATGGTTGATTAAATGACTGGAAGTTGTTTGAGAAAAACATGAATTATGAAAAAAAAGACTATTACAACAACAACAACAACTTACTTTTGTGAAGAAAAAAAAACGCAAAAACTTTTTTCTAACGAAAGTGTCTCCGGGGAAAGTCATCATGCTTTTGTAACAGAATAAAAACAAATAAACTCTACATCTTGCCTGTGGTTCGGTTTGTCCAACTCGACGATTGCTCACGATTGCACCCTGGGATCTGGGCCTTGGTGCTAAGATCTGATATGCTTTTAGATAACTCATCCATCCTGACAAACACTCACCAGAGAACTACAATCTTCTGCGTTCTCTTTCCCTGGGAGTAAGAGGTGGTGAATTATTCACACAAACGTAACCCAATTTTGGGGGAAAGTGTATTGCTCAACCAGCATTCAATTTTTTGCACGCATCTAGTGGTATTCTGCTCTCATGTCATGTATAATAATCTTTCTGCTTTGCATAAATAGATCAAGGGTAAACCCATTCAGCCATTCCATGAGTTTGGGGAACATGCCATTATTGACTCCACTTCCTGGCTGCTGTCAACCAATCAGTATGCTGTATTTATCAGCATTATTGACTCCACTTCCTGACTGCTCTCAACCAATCAGGACGCTGTATTTATTACCATGTATTTATCCAGTGACAGTGGTGTTGCGTGGGCTGTGGGGATTGTCACTCTACGCTGTGCATGACCCTTTGTGCATTATGTGCTACTTTTTGGTGGTAACTTTACACGCATGTGCACATTAGTGTGTGTCAGGGTGTCCGCTAGGACTTTGTTTGTCGGTTCAGTGTCTGGAAAGTTTATTTTACCGGGCAAATTCGAAACTCAACGGTTTTTACACGTTTCAATGATGATCCATGTCACAAACACAAATATATCGTACACCTAGGTTGACAAAATAATTGAAAGCCCCAACATAAGTTGCTAAAATGTAGGCTTTAAGAAACATCTGTAACCAGTCCACCGTGCAGGGGCCACTGTCTCCTGCAGACGGCTTCACAGCGCCGTCTTACTTCGATTCTGCAGAGAGAAGCCCTGCTGGCAAGCCTGAAACGGCGAGAACACATGCCATTCGAACCAGAGTGGCCTAGTCGGGGTACAGCTCACTGAACTCATGAATACGGGAAGCCTTGTGTCTGTGTGTTGTGTGTGTGTGTGTGTGTGTGTGTGTGTGTGCGGGTTCTGTGTTAGCATACTGACCGGCTGTGTGTGTGTGGGTGTGTGTGTGTGTGTGTGTGTCAGGAGGGTGCCAGGATGTGTCCTGCTGTGTTGCCCCCTGTGATTAGTGGCACCAACAGCCGGAAGAGGAACCCCCCCCCCCCCCCGCAACTGCTGGAGGCCCTCGGCGTCATCGTGGTGATGCCAGGTCTATAATCACCAGCTACTGTATTTCCCTTCCTGCTCTGTGTTAAGGTCTTGCT
>CM030174.1:32426502-32429002 GCA_017639675.1 Aplochiton taeniatus | reverse complement strand
GAGGGAGGGAGGTAGAGAGAGAGAGAGAGAGAGAGAGAGAGAGAGAGAGAGAGAGAGAGAGAGAGAGAGAGAGAGAGAGAGAGAGAGAGAGAGAGAGAGAGAGAGAGAGAGAGAGGCCTGCATTGTTTTTTAATAGCGTCTACGGGAAGCCACTTTCCGATTTTCCCTTTTTCTTTTTTCTTCTGAGAAAAGTCTACAGCAGTGTGTGTGTGTGTGTGTGCGGGGGGGGGGGGGGGGGGGGGGGGGTAGGGTGCTTGATGGGGCTGGTTAGAGAAATTAGATGAAGTTGACTTCAGACCAAACAACTTCTCTAAAACGGCACTCAATCTTCACACTTTCTCTCTCACACACACACACACACACACACACACACACACACACACACACACCCTCCTCATTCAGACTGTAAGCTAGGTGGGGCCCCTCCCCACCTAGGGAAGCTTACTTCAATGAAGAACTCCAAAGAGCCAGAGCCCAGTTTGAGACCCATCCGTTCTCCCCCAAAAAGAGGAGCCGTCCTGGGGCCCGACCTGGGACTGGTCCTCCCTGAGATGATAGTCTCCATAACTGGCAGACTTAAGTGTGAGTCTCTCCCAGGCATGGTGGCAGATTTTTTTTCTCTCCCGGGGGTAAAGGGGAGCTTGACCAATAAGTGGGGTGCTAAGAGAATAATGTTTGATAAAATAGCTATAAGCCTAATACGACACACACACACACACACACACACACACACACAGTCCCTCTGTCTGCTAAGAAAATAATGTTTAATAAAATAGCTATAAGCCTAATACGAGTGACTAAAACAAGCAATGACAAAAACGTGTTTTGCATGCAACAGTGAAAGACGTCATAGGGTACACGTGTGGGATGAGACAGCAGCTAGGGATCGGAGTGGGAGCAGAATGGCTGGTTATTACCTTTTACATATTTCTTAAATAAAAATAATAATAACAATACCGAAATGCTTGAGGGGGCTTAACTGGGGCTGTGCAAATTTGTGACGGCGCTATACAACAACTCAGAGACCTATTTTTACTGAATGTATACATTTCATTATAATATTGTAACGAATTCATAGCCAGACTGATGCAAGTGTGGGTAGAACAAATGCTTAAATCTTCAGCCCAACAAAGAGACACAAAAAAAAAAAAAAGATAAAGCAAACAGTATAGACTGGACGTAGAACATAGAACATAGAACGTAGAACATAGAACGTAGAACATAGAACGGTCAATAGCCAAAACGGCGTCATGATACCGTAGGGGTAGGTGTGTGTGTGTGTGTGTGTGTGTGTGTGTGTGTGTGTGTGTGTGTGTGTGTGTGTGTGTGTGTGTGTGTGTGTGTGTGTGTGTGTGTGTGTGTGTGTGCGCACAGCAGGAATGTACAATAATACCCAACAAAACACCAAACACCAAGCGGCTTATATGGAGAGCTTAATAGGCAACAGGTGGCAACAATCCAGTCAATTAGTAACCAGGAGACATGGAGCACTAGACTGAAGGTTTGGCCGTGAGAAATATTCACATGTTGTTGGTGAATGGAAAAGAACATCCTCAAGCTGTGTACACCAAGCCTTCACGACAGATGTGCATGATTCATCTCAGAGACTTAAAAGACTATGAAATATTTGTTTATGATCTTTGCATTTTGTTTGCACGAACAGAAGAAAGATGAAAGTAGATTCATATTCTCTTTATCTAAGTGAATGCATTCAACATACTGTTCCGCAATATTATTAAGATGAATTCAAAACCATCATTATTTTATCAAAAGGAGGCTTTTCACAGATTCCCTTGTGCTTCATTGAGGGTGAATAATGAATCTCTGCTCCCCCTTTGGGAGTCTGTGAGGAGCTAAGCAATACAAAGGTGTTCTGCTGGGATGGTTGCAGTCCTGATTCATTGAATTAGTCTCAGGGGTATGATTGGGCTCCATCATGACAACACCGTCTCTCGCCCCAGGTAGATTCAAAGAAACAAAACAAGCGCTCATCATCTCGTTGAAAGAAACAAGGTGGACAAATGATTCAATAAAATAAAAATAAAACGTATGTTTATCACATACCCGGTAATGATGCTGTAACGTGAAACAACAGAGGGTATTGGGGAAAGCATATTTTTTTTTGTTAAACACAAAGAGCTTTGTTTCACAAGACATACATCCTTCCAAAAAAATTATTGAAATGCTCCCTTTTTCAAATATGTTCTCTGTCTCAAAAAACAAATAAAATGTTCATGTCAGTGTGAAATGCAGCTGATGTTTCATGCTGTAAGCGAAATAAACCCAGCGGCAGATATGCCCCCCCCCCCTCTCCCCGCTCTCTCTAACCGCTAACCACGGGCTGGTCAGTGGTCCGCACCGCTCCTAGCCGCGGGAGGCTTCTGATGATGGTCCAGTCCCCCCCCCCCCCCCCCCCCCCCCCTCTGATGATGGTCCAGCTGTCACTCCGTTTGAAGTCAGTTCACACATCGTTCACTTCCTGTGTCTGAGTGACACACTG
>CM030174.1:32409002-32424002 GCA_017639675.1 Aplochiton taeniatus | reverse complement strand
TTTTTGATGAGTGACAGTAAAACTTCATTCTGTCTGTCTGTCTGTCTGTCTGTCTGTCTGTCTGTCTGTCTGTCTGTCTGTCTGTCTGTCTGTCTGTCTGTCTGTCTGTCTTTCTTTCTTTCTTTCTTTCTTTTCATTCTTGCTCTCAGACTGGTGGTCATGTCGTACTGGTCATGACCATTATTCTCAGAGAGCCAGTTCGTTTGCCTTGGCCCTTGGTCATGGGAGTGGAGAATTAAGATGGGAAAAAAAAGTCTCAACCCAAAGACTCGACAGGGGAAATCATTTCCGTGGCCTCTCCCCGTGGGTTTTGAGGTGTCTATTCAGACACGTCCCTTATCTTCTGCACACACATTCCATTTCTCGGACTCCAAATCCCGCCTGGGCCCGGGGATGAGGTATATTCCTCCTCATCCTCGGACGGGCTTTGACTCGTTGTCGGAGCCATGGAATAGAGGATAAAAGGAGATTGGTATCTGGGGATGTTTACGGAACCTGCTGGTCGGCTGAACGGAAACCTGGAGTCCGTTTAGATTGACTTCCCACCGACTCCCCGATCACGGAGAGACTTCGCGAGGCAACGCTTTCTGTTTGGTGCTTTGCCTTGCTCTCATTTTGCTCTCGGGTCCGACTATTTTCCATGCTCTCTTTCTGTCTCTGCAGACTGTCTGATTGTCTATCTGCCTCTCTGTCTGTCGGTCTGACAGCATACAGGCCAGTCTGTCTGTCTGTCTGCCTCTCTGTCTGTCTGTCTGACTGCATACAGGCCTGTCTGTCTGTTTCTCTGTCTCCGTCCGTCCGTCCGTCCGTCCGTCCGTCCGTCCGTCCGTCCGTCCGTCCGTCCGTCCGTCTGTTGGTTCTGATCTCAATGTCTCCCTTGTCAGTTTCTTACACGCAAACACACACACACACACCGTATCTCTGTGCTACACACACACACACACACTCTTCGTCTCTATAACACACAGTGTGTGTGTGTGTTATAGAGGCAGAGTGTGTGTGTCTGTGTGTCACTGTCTCTATGACACACACACACACTCTTTGTCTCTATGATACACAGACAAACAGACACACACTCTTTGTCTCTATGACACACACACAAACACACACACACACACACACACACACACTGTGTATCTATGACACACACACACACTTATCCTTGTTCTCTTTCTAATTAATCAACAATTGTTCTCCTCCCCCAGTGTTCTAGGTCGGGGGCAGCAGGAGTACAGGGGAGAGACTGCTGGTGAGATCCTCTCCATCTTTTCATTCATCCTTCTTTTATTGCGTCTTTTTTTCCCCTCTCCATTCACTCCTGAGACGTTGCTATGCCAACGCTCCAATACTCGTGCTGATCTGTCGCTCTCTGTCCTTCTTCATTTCTCGACACTTCAAAGAGAAGGCAGGGGCCCCGTCTGAAGAGTCATGCCATACCGTCTGCTTGTCCATTGTGGGTTTGTGTCTGTCTGTGTGTGTGTGTGTGTGTGTGTGTGTGTGTGTGTGTGTGTGTGTGTGGGTGTGTGTAGCAAAGTGAGATAGCAAATACAAAACTGGTGAACCTTCCAGGAATCAGCCATGTCTCTCACCATGTCTCTTGCTAGCATTGTTTTGTGCTAGCAGTGTGTCGTGTGAGCAGTGTATGGTGTTAGCGGTGTGGCCAGGTAGTGGTCTGTCTTGTTAATGGTGTGGCCAGGTAGTGGTCTGTCTTGTTAGCGCTGTGGCCAGGTAGTGGTCTGTCTTGTTAGCTGTCTGTACAGGTAGTGGTCTGTCTTGTTAGCGGTGTGGCCAGGTAGTGGTCTGTCTTGTTAGCGGTGTGGCCAGGTAGTGGTCTGTCTTGTTAGCGGTGTGGCCAGGTAGTGGTCTGTCTTGTTAGCTGTCTGTACAGGTAGTGGTCTGTCTTGTTAGCGCTGTGGCCAGGTAGTGGTCTGTCTTGTTAGCTGTCTGTACAGGTAGTGGTCTGTCTTGTTAGCGGTGTGGCCAGGTAGTGGTCTGTCTTGTTAGCTGTCTGTACAGGTAGTGGTCTGTCTTGTTAGCTGTCTGTACAGGTAGTGGTCTGTCTTGTTAGCTGTCTGTACAGGTAGTGGTCTGTCTTGTTAGCGCTGTGGCCAGGTAGTGGTCTGTCTTGTTAGCGGTGTGGCCAGGTAGTGGTCTGTCTTGTTAGCTGTCTGTACAGGTAGTGGTCTGTCTTGTTAGCGCTGTGGCCAGGTAGTGGTCTGTCTTGTTAGCTGTCTGTACTGGTAGTGGTCTGTCTTGTTAGCTGTCTGTACAGGTAGTGGCCTGTCTTGTTAGCTGTCTGTACAGGTAGCTGTGTGCTGTGTTAGCTCCTCTTACCATTGTGTTGTGCTTGCAGTGTGTCCTGACCAGCGGCCATCTATCTTCTGTGACAACTTTAGCCTATTGTAGTAAGCAAAAGTAAAGTAGAGTACAAAGTCACGTCTGGTAAGAAGCAAGCACATGAAAAGCAACAAAGGAGCGAGGGGAACTTTACCGAACGTTGTTTCCGTTTTGGTCTAAGAACAGAGCCATTTGACAGGCTGATGGGTTTCCCAAAGGCTCAAGGGGGCAAAAAACAAAATGGCAGAGGGAGGTTCTCAAGGATTTACCAACACGTTAGAAAACGGATTATACGCATACAGGCAGGAATGTGTCAACAGGTTTATCAACCCCCCCTCCCCCCTCTCTCTCTCTATTGCTCACACACACACAGACACACACACACACACACAAACACACACACACACACACACACACACACACACACACACACACACACACACACACACACACACACTCTTTCACGCTCTCTCAGACTGCAACTCGCTCTCACAACACACGCACTCCTCATCTTTTCAAACTCCCATAATCCCTCAAAGAAGAAGACTATTGAGCGCCATTACAAGAAAAAAAAGACTTGACTAGAGTTCTCTACTCCTGTCTCCCCCCCTCTATCCTCTTCTCTCTTATCTGGCAGGTTGGCCTTCGCAGAGTAGAATGTAAACAAAATTGTTTTCCACTTCAAACACACACAAACCCTCCCCCTATAATTGTTGATCCTTCTGAAGTCGGAATGTTGAGCCTCCTACCAACCTATCGGAACTTGGTTCCTATGACAACATGGTTTCCTTCATTACCTCTATTTGAAAAAAAATATGAGCAAAGGCACTTGTAATTTCTGGAAAAAACATGTAACAAAAAACAATCTCAGCCAAAGCATCAATCTATGCTGCACTCCCATCCATCAATATATATGCATACAACAATCTCTTTTTTCTCTGTTGCCCACTATGACAATGTCACAATAGGGCCCACGTTACACAAATATGAATGCACTCATACGTTCACGCACACTCACATTACACGGAGCCTACGTCGTGATAACTTGAACAAAACGCCTGTCAGCCATACTTTGTCACACACAAGAAGGGTGCAACCGCGAGCCGAAAGATCAGTTAAGTCTAGAAAAAGGCGGTGGCATTCTTCTCCTCTCATAGACTTTGATGTCGACACTGAGCTGTATTCAGACGACGCACTCGGAAGCCCCACAACACGCTTTTCATCTGCCCTGCTTCATACGCAGCGCACGTCGGATCCGAAATAGGCCGAGGCTGATAGGCACGTCCCTTTCTTCTTTTCCCCCTTACTACACACTAATGGACACACACGGAAACACAGACAAACTTCCACAGTCACACATAAACACACTACTGAAGCGTGGATATCCTGTACCAAAGGTTAATTTACAAGTATAGCCTATACTTTTTTTCTCCCTTCGCTCAACAATTAGCCTTATTGTTTATCTACAACAGGTTTTTAGTGGTTCATCAGCGTATACCCGTGATTTTCTTGATTAAACCGTTTGTATAGCTCACCATCTCTGTCCATAATGGATACATACTGACCCCTGGTGGCGAAACTGGATATTACAACTATGTCCTCCATGGGATGGAAACCTCTTCTGCACGGCGCTTACCTACACTGGGACCTTCTCACAATCGAGTTGTTAATTTAAAATGTTGAAGAAACATGAATGTCGTTGCCCTCAGCAACAGGAATGGGTACATTTCATACATTCAGTACACACACACACACACACACACACACACACACACACACACACACACACACACACACACACACACACACACACACACACACACACAGGCTGTCACCCATACACGTGCATACACATACAGTACATTCAGTGCATGCATTAACCGACCCATTGCGCACTGCCCATCGTATCACGCACCCGTAGTCATAACAATGGTGCACATCATTTGTACAGTAAGAGGAAAGCAGTTTATAAGGGGTACATGTGTACAGTTCAAATTAAAAGCAGCTCCACCGGGGTTAGCCACTGGATGACGTGCCGTTTAGCTGGTTTGGTGGACAGAGCGACAGAGGAGTTCTCAAAGCAGTTGAGCCTGCAGTGCATGCGGGACTCTGAAGCGTCTGGCTGAGGGATGCTGGTAGTCAGGGTGGAGGACATATTTCGGAAATATTTTATTTGGCTTGTTTGATGATTGCTTCATTAAAGACAGCCTGGAGTGCGGTACTACTTTGCTACCTCGCAGAGTAAATAAACTGTATAGATATAAAGATATCTATATTTATGTTATAAAGAAGATTGATTGTTTTTTATTGAAGCTTTTTTTATAACTTTTTTTATTTTGTGCGTGTTTTACCCATTTCTTTCGCTTCTGAGTCCCCCATGCAGTGCAGGCTCAACCCCTTTAATAACTCCGTCGTCCCTTTGCTGCCAGACTCCTATGGGTTTCATGGCTCTCTATGCTAGCCAGGTAATCTGGGCTTTCAGCTGTACACTGAGATGACCAAAGCAGGCTGAGAGGCTCTACCGCAGGATGTTCTTAACGAGAAGAGATGCAACACTTTCTGGTTAAGAGTTCACCACACTATTAAAAAAGCTTTTTTTTTTTTTTTACTTAATTGCTGGGTTATGACTGTTGGGTCGTTATTATGGGTTATTTGTCTTAACATGGGTTGTTTTGTGTAACCCAGCGGCTGGGTTGGGCTATTCAAAAACCTTTTTTCCGCTGTTGGTGACCCAAACCTGGGTCATGGCTGAATTCCCTCGTCCAACTAGACTTACTTTGATGCCCTTTGTTAATATTCACTTTCTTAAAATAAATTATACCCAAATATAAAATTAAATACAAATATTTACTGTATAATATACTTAGCAGACCCCTCTCCCAAAATGAAAAAAAAAAATCCTTAATGAATCTTTCCTCCTCAACTTTTTTTAGTTAACTTTTTTATTTTTCTAAGGGCAGCATTTCAGTGGTAAGTTTCAAAGCCGATATATCTGAACAACAATAGGCTAATTCAAATTGAAGTTGTTTTTCATATTTCTTTATTTATAAGTTTGAAAACCCAATTATTCAGCATAACAATTACATATTTATTTTTCCAGAAACCAAAATACCTCTTAAGATTAGTCCAACACAGCATCAACGTAGATCGTAAACATTAGTAAGTTACCGTGAGTAAGTGGTTGACACGTGAACAGACAGTCGCCGCCAGGGGGCGCAGAACGTCTGAGTAAAACTGTATCTGGGGCGCTAGTAAGTCCGGTACGAAGACAAACGCGTGCGACTACGGCTCTACTCACTACATCAGTAAGGGTATACAAAAAACCGTCCCCCTCCATACACACACACACACACAATTTTGATATATATATAGGGACATATGAATTTAGTTTTGGTGGAAACATTCTGAAGTGTTGCAGTTGGCCAACATATTAATAATTATAGCTGACACTGATGACGCATTTTACACTAAGTAATTGCAAATTTGCTTTATTTTATCCAACATTTTTTAATGGTCTAAATGATTTTCAGGTAAGGAAAAAAATAAAAATAAAGATTGTTTACTTTGAAGAAAATGTGTGATTGGAAAAGTCTGACACTCCTATCAACTAAAAGAAGAAGACAACATTCTAAATACAGATAATATCCCTTTATGATTTTGTTATCCAAGACCAACAGTTTATTTAAGTCCATACTTAATCTCAGACTTCCAATCTACCAATTAACAGTATCACAGTCTTTTTAGTCACAAACCAATGTTTTGTATTAAAATTCATATTATTAGGATTTTCTCAGTGATCACAGTTGACAGTAGATCGGTGTGCCTTTTGGACCAGTGTTCTGGTAAACGTCTCTGTTTAACTTCTTATAAATAAATGTTTCTGGAGAGCTTATACTTCTTCCTGTTTATTTATTATTATAATAATTTTTTTCAAAGCAAAAATGTTTTGGGTATTGTAGGCTGAAGTCTAGTAGAAATCATGAGCATTCTTCAACGCATTCACTACTTTTTTTAATAGCGGTAATTAAACATCAGTATGACTTACTTTAAGTTAACTTTTAGCTAAAAAAGAATCTTTTTGTTGATGTCCATACCTCCTGTCTACAGAAGCCCTTATTAGTGGGAGTTGATAGGGGGATTGATCGTTACGCCTTCAGTACATCAATGGCAAAGACACTCACACTCAACCTGTTCCTACCTAGGAAACAGATCTATGGACACTACATCTACAACAGCAGCGTAGAGCTACTCGATGTAGCTGTACACTGGAAACCTTAGAAAACATAGCAAAAACAGGCTGAGAATGGTAAACTAGTTTCTTTCCAGCTTAACAAACACGATGGTTCATCCTATTTGTCTGCTAGTGTACTTTGCAGGCAGAGTTATTCTTTCACTTTTCTGACTGAAATCTCTTCAAAAACACACACAAAAACACAAAGAATGGAGTATATGGCACAAAATCATCATGTACGAAAAAAATACAATAAAATTGAAGAGCAAAACACAAATAAACATGAGGATGACTATTTTTCTTCCTTTTTTTTACAAGCTTGTTAGTTTATCAATCGTGTGTAACATTGACGTTTAAACATTCCTTGGAATGTGCCACTAACATAAAAAAAAAAATGATAATAATAATAATTCACAAAGAAATAAAAAAAATGATCAAAGTCTGTTCGCCCCCCTCTCCTAAATCTTATGATGTGATGCCCTTGGCACTCAAAGGCAGCGTGTCAGGTGGTGAGTCATCCAGACAGACAGAGGGCGCCAGAGGTAGATGGTGGGGCCGTTATCAGAACTGAATACACTTGCCGTGGCACTCACACCAGAACTCCTTCCCACTGCACTTCAAAACAAATAATCCATATAATAATTCCTCAAAAGCTTATTCTAGATATAAATAGAAGGAAACAAGTCCGGAGGCCATCTTATTACACTTTCGACAACAATTGGGAACGTCCCACTCAGAGTCCCTTGAGAAAGATCCACATTCTAGCTGGGCATGCGCGATAATATTACCCCAGTATTTTACACAGAGCCAGGATGGGATGGTTTAAAGACAGCAAGTCTTCAGTGGACGATAAGGCTGTCTGGCGGCCAGTAGCACCACAGAGAACGAACCATGATAGAGAGAGGCCTCCTTGCATGGTCTATGCACGTGTACTGAATTACACTATCATGCACAAAAGTAAAAGATAGCAAAGTGAAAATGTGTGTGTGTGTGTGTGTGTGTGTGTGTGTGTATTTCCACTTGCTATCTAACAAAGCACTGTCTCACTCACACACACACACACACACACTTCCCTGTCTGATAGTTACTCACTTAATTGTACTCTATCCCTGCTGTCTCTTTCTCTCAATTCAAACTCTCCCTATTAAACTATCATGCATGAAAATAAAAGATACCTGTGTGAAAATAAGCATGTGTGTGTGTGTGTGTGTGTATGTATGTATGTATGTATGTGTGTGTGTGTGTGTGTGTGTGTGTATGTATGTATGTGTGTTCACGCTAAGACAGCAAACTTCTTTCTCTCTCTCTGACTCTCTGAATGAGTCGTTCATCTGATTATCCCAATCTTTAACTTGAGTAAGTAAGTAATGCAGTTAATCCATGACTGTATTCAAATAACTGTTGAATAGTTTCACTTTAATCAAATCAATGAACGAGTTCCATCGTCTGAATTGGAACTAGTTTATTCTAACTGAAGGAATTAGAATGAACTTTTGTTAAAAGATAAATTAGAAGTTTTATCTTTTTAATGAGGAGCTTCCGGACAAGTCATATTCAAAGAGGCAAGAGCTCCGACAAGCAGCGTTCATTTATAAATAATAAGATTTCACCCAGGCAACACCTTTTTCATGTTTCATCATATATATTAGTGCAATAAAAAAAAAATCTTAGCTTGTGTAGCAAAAATTATTTGAGCTAAAGCAGGGATTAAATTATTTCTTAATGCTTGTTCAAGTAGCACCAAATAATTTTGTGTGTGTGTGTATTCAAGAGAAAATGAAACCCATAGGGTACTCGATTTCATACATAAGAATGAACAAAAAGGACTTAAAAAGCAATGTGCACTAGACACCGTGTCATGGCTGTGCGTTGTTTTAGGAGATTTTTGTAAGACTTTGAGGCATTTAAAACAAATAAATCCGTTATTCACAAGCTTTGAAGCGACAAATCTCGGCTTAAATCAATTCGATCATCCAGCTAGAATTGACAAGTCAGGTGCTTTGAGAGTCACGTCAGGCTTATGATGTAAACACTACCACGGAACAAGGACTAGAAAAGCCTGTTACATTTTCGCCACTGATGGAGAATATTCATTTTAAAAGACCAAAGTCAACAAAAGCCAGTTAAGTTTCTGCCCCAGATGGAGAATATTCCTTTTTATAAAGACCAAAGTCATGAACTCTAACAAACAGAACTTACTACTGCCCTACTAAGCAGTGCTGGTGCTTTGTTTTTGTTACAGTGACAGCGTGGATGCCGCCATCTTGGATTTCGCCTACTAACTTGGTAAGGACAAACGGCCATGAAGGGAGAGAGACCAGTGACGTTTAATGGTGGTTCCTAACACTGCTTTAAGGATGGAACGTCATTCCAGAGCAATTTTGGTCTTCTATTCTTTCGTTTCCATGGAAATAGCCGATTCACCCACAATGCGGTGCGCTGACATTCTCAAATCAGATGCTAATTTCAAACCTCTATTAGATTATAGGGGGGGGGGGTCAAAAGGTCACCAGGGGGTTTCTGGGAGACGTACTCTAGAGGGGTGGTGGAGGGTTCAAAGGTCATGGAGGGGGGAGTCTAGCTCTGGGAGAAGTACTCTAGAGGTCATGAAAGGGGCGGCGGAGGGTTCAAAGGTCACGGAGGGGGAGTCTAGCTCTGGGAGAAGTACTCGAGTACGATGCGCAGGTGTCCCAGGCGGTCTTTGAGGGAGGTCAGGGAGAGCACGGTGGTCTGGTAGGCCGGGTCCAGCTGGAGCACAGAGAGCAGCCACCAGCACCATGAGGGACCGTTAGACGAAGCCTGGACGTAGAAAGAGGAGAAAACAGCTCCATGAGGCCTGTGTGTGTGTGTGTGTGTGTGTGTGTGTGTGTGTGTGTGTGTGTGTGTGTGTGTGTGTGTGTACCTGGATGTCGTCCTCCTTCTCGGGCATGGTTCCGTACTGTCGGGTGATCTGCTCTCTGATTCGTCCGTTGAGGCGCTGGTACCAGTCCTGAGCCTGCTGGTACACACTGTCATGGAGACGGTGCAGGTGCTCCAGTTCTGCCTCGTCAGCCTGCTGGGAAGGAGGGAGAGAAGGAGAGAAGGAGGGAGGGAGGGAAGGAGAGAGGGAGGGAGGGGTTGAAAATGGAGGAAGGAGGGAAATCAGGAACTTAAGGTGTTTGAACAACTCCTATGAGAGTGTCTATACTTAGACACAGCTAGATGAGTCAGAATACAGCATGTGTGTGTGTGTGTGTGTGTTTCCTCACCCTGCAGTCTAGGCAGTTCATAAGCGCTGTGTGGTGCCAGTCTTTCTGTGTGTGTGTGTGTGTGTGTGTGTGTGTGTGTGTGTGTGTGTGTGTGTGTGCGCTCACCCTGCGGTCCTCCAGGTATTCGATGTCGGCGGTGTGGTATCCGTCTCTCTGGCCTCTCCTCAGCACCCTGAACCTGCTGCCCCCCACTGTGTCCACATAGGAGCGCCCGTCAGGCAGCACCTCCAAGCTGTTGATGTCCAGCACGCAGCCGTAGTCCGCAAAGCTGGACACGCACACACACACACACACACACACACACACACACACACAGGAAAGATTACGTTGAGAACAAGAGACATATTGTTCAAAACAAAAACAGGTAATGATTGAAAAATAAGACGGCTAACTCCGTAGACAGAATTCCTACAGATGTGGCTTTGCCTGAACGGAGTTGAACCATTCCGTTTCGTTATGGTCTAATCCCTGCAAAGGAAACGGTTTGGCAGGGACATTGATTTGGAAAAGAGTTTGGAACGAAATCTCCTGGATGTAAAAGCGACCGTCTACAAGGAGCCAAACACGGAAATGAACATTGTCCGTCGCTTCAATAACAGCAGTAAAACACCATTTACACACACACACACACACACACACACACGCATACACACGCATACACACACACACACACACACACACACACACACACACACACACACACACACACACACACACACACACACACACACACACACACACACACACACACACCACGTACCCTTTGCCGTTCTCGTAGCTGCACATGCCAAACTTCTTGGTTCCTGTCTCCATGCAGCGTCGTATCATGAGCCGGTAGCGGGGCTCAAAGACGTGCAGGGGACAGGGGATCCCCGGATAGGCCACAGTGCACACAAAGATGGGGATGTCCATGGTCAGACTGGACAAGACCGGGGGGGGGGGGGGGGAGAGAAGGCAGGGGTAGGTGATGTGGGAAGGAACAGGAGGAAAGGGAGGAGAGCAGAAGAGAAAGAGGGGGGAGGCGATGTGGCAAAAAAGAGGGAAAGAAAAGGGAGCAGAAAGAGAGAGAGAGAGAAAGACGGGGATGGTCAATAAAGAGATGAAAAGGAAAAGAAGGAGAGAGGGAGAGAGGGAAAACCAGCACATGAAAAAGACAGCAGGCTCTGTTTTTGCATTTTACTTTCCCATTCGTATACGCAAATCTTTTGTCCGAAAGTGAATTCATAATTTTCCATTTAGTTATCACTCGCTCTGAATGGATACAAATTATAATGAATATGCATAATTAAGTCTAGCCTTTTTTTCGCTTAACAAATCCAACAGCAATGAGTCTTTTGTGTTGTTGCCGAGGGCTAGTTAGGAACGTCCAGCCCCAGTCCAAATGAATAAAGAACCTCTCTCTCTCTCTCTCTCTCTCTCTCTCTCTCTCTCTCTCTCTCTCTCTCTCTCTCTCTCTCTCTCTCTCTCTCTCTCTCTCTCTCTCTCTCTCTCTCTCTCTCTCTCTCTCTCTCTCTCTCTCTCTCTCTCTCTCTCTCTCTCTCTCTCTCTCTCTCTCTCTCTCTCTCTCTCTCTCTCTCTCTCTCTCTCTCTCTCTCTCTCTCTCTCGTACATCCCATTTGTCTGTTGCCATAGCCGTAGCTATGGCAACAGGGCACAGGTATCTAGTGAGAGGTGCGGCGTACTTTGAGAGTTCGGCCATCTCGGTGACGTGAACCTGCTTCCTCTCCTCCAGCTGTGAGGCGAAGAGGCGGGACACGATCTCCTGTAGCAGCACCGTGGGGTTGTACTTCCTGTTCTTCAGGTACTGGAGAGAAAACACAGGAAGTTAAGCACAGGAAGTTAGGCACAGTAAGTTAAACACAGGAAGTTAAACACAGGAAGTTAAGCACAGGAAGTTAAGCTGAGTTTCGGTTTAACCAATGCAAGATATGTATTGTTTATTCTATATTAATACTTTATATTGTTTGGTGACAATATTGTTTACAATCGGCTGTTCTGCAAAAACTTTTCTGTTCAGAGGTGATTTTTATTTTTAAATTGCTGTTAAACGTTGCTTTTGGGGCGCACCATAGGGGCCATCCTAGGCTGGGGGTTACTCTCCTCTTGTTTACAGAGTGGACAGTAGGCTGGGTGTAACTTGCCTCTTGTTTACAGAGTGGACAGTGGGCTGGGGGTTACTTGCCTCTTGTAGGGGCTGTTTACAGAGTGGACAGCGGAGGTTGTGGTCCAGGCTTCTCTCAATGCAATTCTTACAGAAGGTGTGGCCACAGGGAGTAGTCACGGGCTCATAAAACAACCTGGACAGACAGACAGACACACACACACACACACACACACACACACACACATACGCACACGATAGATTTATGTTTATGAAAGTCTATTTTATTTTGGAACTTTTTTTCAAAATTATTTCAGGCTTAATGTGCGGGAAAAAAAAGTAACTTTGAGGTTTCTTTACTTCCCATAATGCAACATGACTGGTGTTTACCTGATACAAAGAGGACACTCGAAGTCGGACACAGTGAGCACACTCAGAGTGACGTCACGTTTGCTGTTCTGGGTGCACTCCCCTAAAAAGGAAATTTAAAAAATGTAACGTATTAACGATAGATCAGGAATCAGACAGACGATGATTTTAGAAGCAGTTGGCTATTTCTCTGATGACATTGAAAGGAATTATACAGGAATATATAATATAATCTCCCAGAAGATTTTCCCAGAGGACAGAATGTGTGTGTGTGTGTGTGTGTGTGTGTGTGTGTCTTCGTACCCCTGCTGTGCCTCTCGTCCTTCCTCATCATCATCTCCTCGTCATCCTCAGGGGCCGGAAGGAAGGACACAGCTTGACAGAGACTAAGGCAACACTCAGTACTGGAGCCATGCTTTACTCTGGAGCCCGGCTACACACACACACACACACACACACACACACACACACACACGAGGTTACAGATTATTACTTCGATATCAATAGAACCCATACCTACCCGGTCAAATCAGCAGAACTCAGTTACACCCAATAAAACTACAGTTCCCAGCTACACCTAATAAAACTACAGTTCCCAGCTGCACCTGATAGAACTACAGGACACAGCTACTCCTAATAAAACTACCCAAAACCCAAATACCCAAAACTACCTGGTGTGCTTCTTTCCGCGAGTCTGCCTGTCCCTCAACTTCCATTGGGTGGGCGGGGCCCTGGGAGGAACTGAGGCTTGTGATTGGGCATGGCTCCTTCAGGTATTCTGATAACAGCTGGAGGATTTTGGGAACCTCTTCGGGAACGGACATCCCCTCCGCCTCCAAGACCTGAAGACGAGACAGAGTCAGAGGGGACAAAGAACCAGAGACACACACACACACACACACACACACACACACACACACACACACACTCCTAACCCTTAGAAATAAGCTAATAAATGAATGAACTAAATGAATTCATTGAGATTATTTGAATGCCTCTGGCCTTTTGTTCTATTTTCCTCTTTGCTATTGGAGTTTTATTTGTCAAGTTCAAAGCAAACCCAAACAACAAACCCAAACAACAAACCCATAAAAAATGCTTTTTGCTAATTGCCTTGGGGATCCTCTGATTCGGTTAGAGCTTGACCCCCCCCCCCCCCCCCCCCCCCCCCCGATTCCACTGACGGCCCTTATCTAACGACCTTTTTAATTTGGCTCTTTGCGGGGGCAAAGTCCGCCTGCAGTCTTAAGCAGTGGTGGTAGTGGACCATGGCTTCAGTCTGACGACCCATCTCCAGCAGTACGTTCCCTTTACGGAGGAGACCCTGTCGAGAGAGAGGAGCACAGAGGGTTAAAGGTCAAGTAAATTCTTCAGTTTCGTTAAAAACGGAAGTTTTTGGTTTTGTTACTGTTCTAAACGGTGCGTGCTGTCATATAAATAGTATGTAAATAAATAAATAAATAAATATAAATAAATAGTAATACTACACATGCATGTCATTTTTTTCCGAGGCGTTTGAAATGGTAATCCCACCATCAATCTGGGCGTTCTAAAACGTTCAATAAGGTTTTGATGTGTTTGATTTGAGGGCAGAGTGGCCCTGAAGAGCCGATGACAACAGTGTTAACTCTCACATTCAAACAAAGCCATTTCAACACTTCTTCACAATTAAATATGTTATTATTATCTTTATCACTTTTGTTTTGAATAATTATTGTAATTACGGGCTTATTATCAACCGAAGCGTGAAGACTATTTCCCCAGTTTGAGTTTGTGACATAACCACTGTCTCCCTTTGCCAACACTGCCCACTAGTGGTGATGATTCATATGACATGAGTGGCCTCTTTTGCATAACGTCCTACATGACATAACATCCACACAAACAGACCTTCAAAAGTGACATAAGAACCACACATTCAAACAAAGACATTGAAAAAAAATTCCAAAAAATAAAAAAAGTTTAGGTAGGCTGAGGGTTAAGAAAACATCTGACTTGTCAATTTAAGTAAGCATCTGACTTGTTGTTCCTGGCAACTTCAGAGTTATGATCTCACTCCTGAATATTCCCTGACAGTTCAGTTTTGGTATATGTTATGGGGTTACCACGACGACACAGCAGACGTATAGACGCTTGTTTGGACCGGACTCACGGGTCAGTAGAACCCCCCCCCCCCCCCCCCCCCCCCCCAGACCAGAGCGCTCTTCACTACGATGCGTTGAGTTCAAACGTTACGTCGACGTGGTCCGCGCTCTGATTTCAAACGGATATTTCACAAACAAACACGAGAGCCACAGCTGGACAACCAAACTCTGTTGTGCTGGCTGGGTGCCGTCGCTAAGCAACCCTGCATGATAGCATGTGGATACCGTCACGATACCCGACAGCAGAAAGGGGATCTGTCGGAGATGGAGCGTGTTCCACAGTGTAACCACAAACATCCCTATAGCTAACAGTCAGTGGTGCCCACTGGTCATTGCCCCCTGGTCATT
The DNA here is from genome assembly GCA_017639675.1 of Aplochiton taeniatus. Classification (NCBI taxonomy): domain Eukaryota; kingdom Metazoa; phylum Chordata; class Actinopteri; order Galaxiiformes; family Galaxiidae; genus Aplochiton; species Aplochiton taeniatus. Next base: position 32,409,224 of record CM030174.1, on the reverse strand, counting down.
GCCGCGGGGGGAACACCCATCCAACCACTGTGAGATCTGCTAAAAGCCAAGAATGTAGCTAGACCCTGGCACTGAGCTTTAATACACTAGACACACGGCCCGGGTCGGTCCAGCTCAGTCCAGTTCTGACTCACCTCAGTCCAGTTAGGTCGCAGAGAGCAAAGGTCCTCCAGGTCAGTGAGGGCCTCGGGCAAACGCCTCAGGCCAACACAGGCCTCTGCT
>CM030174.1:32396502-32406502 GCA_017639675.1 Aplochiton taeniatus | reverse complement strand
TTTGTGTGTAGGACAGTACGGTTTGGGTGTGTGTTTAAGACAGTATGTTGCGGCATGTGGGTCAAAAATAGAGAGCAAGCGAGAGAAATAGAGAGAGAGAGATAAACAAAGTTAGATAAGAGCTGAATCAGACTATTCCACCAATCAATCCAAACCCTCTTGACACATTGGTCTGTAGCCTTGCTGCCAAGTAGGTTGTGCTCACCATGCTAAAATGTACAGCATTTTTATATAAACCTTTATTTAACCAGGTAGTCACATTGAGATTCATAAACCATTTTACAAGAGAGTCCTGGCCAAGAGGGCAGCAGAAGAAAACAAATGGAAAAATTCTGAACAATATCATAAAATTCTGAACATTGACAAAACCTACACAGTTTTCAGTCATTGTTTCATCAAGAAATCAGTATGCCGTAGTTCTTTTTTAAGGTTGCCTAGGTGACAAATATGACCTTAACGTGACGTCACATGCTCTTCTTAAATACAAGCTTTACCGAGTATTCTATACTTAGAAATTATTTGTCAGGTTTTATGCTTTATTGGAGAGAGAGAGAGAGAGAGAGAGAAAGAGAGAGTACAGATAATAAACTGCATTATCCTTCACTACATTTATTGTACATATAACATAGCCATTTTGAGTAACTGCACTTAAAAGCAGAGGGCACATTACTCGACTTGTTAGTTCGTTGACACAACCAGGTGACAGTTAGTCAAATAAGAATCTGTATATTTGAAATCCACCGTGGTTCATAATATTAAAATGCTACCTGTCAAACAAGTATGCCCACAAACAAAGGCAGGTTAAAAACCACAGGAGACAAACCCAGCTATCTCTATCTGCAGTAGCAGGAAACTGCTGAAGAACAGCCCTGCTTTGGCCTTTATTACCAAATACATAACAGCCACCAGATCAGCCATATGTAAGCCTGCCCTATTTACCCTACTTGTGTAATGCTGTTTATTCGGTTCATGCAACGCTGACTAGGCTTATATACCTAACACTCACTACACTGACTGTCTCATGTGTACTCTTAGAAGAATAGCTCACGAGATAGGCCAATCATTGCATAGCAAAGAGACACACGAGTGTCTATAAGTTATGACACACTGCATTTAAAGACTCACATTCTTCCAGCCTTGAGGCTGTGGTGTGTGTTTTTTTGTACATTTTTATTTATACACGGTCAACCGACTGAGACTACGTCTATTTTTCAGCAGTGCCTCCGTTCCCAAGACAGGTCATGGCAAATGAAACACTCCAAACAACATAGCTAAAAGAAAAAAAACAAAAAACATTCCTGCTCAAGGAAACACAAGGATTAGTGTTCAAACTATCGTTACACAATTACTCCAAAATGGCTACTTCAAAAGAACACAAGGGTGACACACGTCCATGTAGGGCGACTAGTGTGTCGTCTAATGGAGAGTTCCTTACACAACAACTTTGAGGTTCTGACCCTTACTGTGACCGGCAACCTTTCTTTAACCCCCTCCCTTCCTAAATGGCACCAGGAGCAAACTGGACAGATAGGCAGGGGGTCATGCATTCTGAAATCCTACTCTGGTAGTCTACTGCAGCATTAAAGAGTGACTGAAGACATGGTCATTATTTTTTTTTTTTAAATATATATATATATATATATATATATATATATATATATATATATATATATATATATATAATATATAATCATAATAATAATAATCATATAAGAAAGAAAAAAATATATATATAAGAAAATCTCTTCGTATATGGATATAGCGTAATATGAAGCACAATATATGATGTACTATTTGTATAGTTAAACTATATCTATAACACATTTATGAAACCAGTGAGTTAGAGGGGAGGAGGGAAGGGATACCTTAATGCAATAGTGGAATGACCCCTCCTCCTCCCCCTCCCCCTCCCCTTGCATCTTATAGAAAGCGTTAGTCGGCGTGCGTATCACCACAGTGCGCGGTGCGAAAACACATTGTATTACGGCAAAAAAACAACATTAATTGCATGTGTGTACTAGCTTATTGGGGTAATACGTCGTGATTTATCGCAGAGAAAACACGAGCCGTATTGTTTTCTTTCATGAAGCATGACTTCCCGTGGCATGTAAAACAGGACACGCGTCTGTTTGCTTGTGTAACCTGGATTTTGTAGGACTCCACTGACAAATTTGTGTTACACAATAAAACGCATTATAGGCGTGTAATGATGCTTGCCCACATGCAATTGGCAGTTTGCTTGTTTAGATTTTTCAACCAATACAATATTTGATTTAAAAGAATATTACTTACCTAGTTCGATTCCCTCATTGGCGATAAGTAACGCATCTTCGAAGTCTTTGTTTTTGAGCTTGTCCTGGATATGGCACTTCGTCTTAGTTTCGTTGGGACAACACTTCTCAATAACGCTGATCAACAAAATATTGTTCTTTATGTTTTTAACGTCTTTTTGTTTTAACCTCTCTTTGCACGAGGGGCACCTAGACGGCGAGTGGGTACCTAGACACCTTCTGCAGAACGTGTGGCCGCACGATAGAGTCGCCGGTTCGCACATCAAGAACAGACAGATAGGACACTCCAGCAGGTCCATGTTGGCTAGTTATATCACACAGACTTCTTTCCACGGCGAAAACTGTTTTCGTAGAGTAGTAACGGACAGATAGACGTTTATTCTGTTGCGGGCAACCTTATTTAACTGAAAGGTTTATTAAGTTGCGCACTCACTGATCAAAACAAGGTGCAGGTTACGTAGCCCACTCTATTAAAACAACTAGAGGCGACACCTCAGATTCTTGGGAACTGGCCTTAAAAACACCACACTGTTTCTGCGCATCCCTAAATTAAATAATGCTATTGAAAGCAAAACTTGCGTATGTAAAATGTAAAGAATTAGTGAACGTTATCCATTGTCCATCATAACTTAGTCTTTGGCTTGTAATATATAACGTCTTCCCTTTTGGAGCATGATGTAGAGAAACTCTCCGTTTCGATGCAAACGCCGCTTTTCTCGCCTTAATCTGCACAGCTACAAACTCCATTAACAAATACAATTATTATAATTTTGAAACGGAGACCCGAGTTGCTCCCTTTGCTGTTTGAAAAGCGTGTCCATTCACTTCTAGGCCCCTGCACAACGTAGAAGCTACTACCACCGCCACGGAATTGACGACTGTGTGACACCATTACATTACGTAAAAAACACCATGTGACACGAAAGCAGACAAGCCGATTGGACGACAGCTTGGCGTTCCACCCTGTTGTGAAACCGAAATGTGAGTTTCATAACATTACTTCTGCGACACCGCTTTTTCCATGTATAAAAAAAGATACAAAAATATAGCAGTGCCCCCGGCAGTTAACTGATTGCTAATCGGTAAGGAGGATGACCCAGCTCTACTTGTGTAAACGTGCGAGACCAGGCAGCATAGGCTCGTAGGACTAGATCATTAGAACAAAGAAAACATGCCTATAACAAAACGATGCTATACTTTATTGCTTCCAATATGCAAACATTTTATGGAAATATGTTGTGATGGACTGGCAAAGTCAAGTTCAGAAACATTTTTTTTCCCTCATGAAATTACTCAGACTTTTGATATTTTCAACAAATTCTACCATTGCCCTGCTTTTCCACAAATGAATACCAGGAACAAAGCAATGACCTTTGTTCATATTTGAAACACTTCAAATAGCTAGGACCTCTTCTCCTTCATGTATTTGGTTGTGTCTATTTCTTTTTTTGCTGGCAGTTACATGCTGCCAATAATACTACAAAACCGTGAGGATCTAACGTTTTGACTTTTTTTTGTGGGATGTTTTGAATTAATATCTTGCTTGATAAACATTGTATGCCCTACACATATACATACATTATATATATATATATATATATATAAACAAAGTGTCTATCCTAACAAATCACGAAGTCACGATAAGCGTAATCTCATCATAATAGCGCACGACACCTACCGTTTTATGAATCCGATGACCTAGCTGTCACCGTGATTTCGGGTGATTTCGGGTGATTGCGTGATTGTCACCGTGATTGCGGGAATCAAGATCAGTAATTGATGTGATCGGCGGCGTGCAGACTCTCCAACAAGATCAGCTGAAGCGGGGTTTGTTTACGTAAAAATCCAAAGGTTTATAAATTGTGAATGATTGATCGGAAGGGCCTAATTGTGCATCACCGATTTGCCTGAGTAAAAACCGCAGCCTTGGTTGTATCCCATGTAGGTACATCATCTACTGCACATAAAACCCTGTTTGGATCAACGATGCATGTTCTCAAATCGACACATTCAGGAATAGCCTACATTTTACATAAACACATGTGAAATGTACAAAAGTTGGTCCAATCAGAACTTTCAAGTCAGAATCCAAATAATTCCAACACACCACGATGAACAGGAAAATTGAGATGAGAACCCAGTCCAACCACCGTTTGCTTGTGTGAGAGCGGCTCAAAAACGTAACACCCATAATTTAAACCCATTGAGCCCGAGAGTAAAACTGCTCCCCTGGCAGAATCAGAAACCATCCATTGGGGAGGGAGGAGGAGGGGGGGTCGTCTGTGTGAGGTAGCAGTAGAGTCTGGCTCGGACTAAAGTGCACTGGCACGACCCCGCCTGCAGAGCAAGCTCAGCTCTCCTTGCATAAGGCCTCCATTTCCCAGTGAACACCCCTGTCTATCTAGGACTGCCATCTGTTGATGCAGCGCAAACTCACTCATCCACGGCATCGCACAGACCGTTCCATAAAACCCTTTTAGAATAATTGTATAACCATCCAAGGTGAGCATGCAAAATAGAGAAAGAGGGGGTGGGGTGGGTACCACTATGTAACCAACCACAGGCTAACAGTTTGGATAAAAAAAAAACTGATGTGTTTTTCCATGATTTTAGCCAAGAATATACAAAGTAGTATTAAAACAATACTTACCTTTGTAGAAAACAGACGGATTTGGGAGAGCCTAATCAAGCAGAAAACCCTCATGGTAGGTACATACGCACATAACGAAGTATTCTGAAGTAAAAAGTCTATTGTGTCGAATGTTTCATTCATAAGAGCTGAAAGCTTATGCTTTTATTATTAAATTCATAATCAAACTTCAAAGAGTTGAATCAATACCAGGATTATTATCCGCGTGTATCTTTGCTTATAACTTTGTAGAGGTTGTACACAACAGGTTGTGCACTAGGAATACGATAGCAAATGTTTGCAAAAATAAGACGGCTAAGGAAACATTTAACAGACTAACTATAACTTTGAAGAAAAGTAAAAAAAAAAGATTCATACCACAACCGTACACAACAAAAAAAGGTTCAATATTTAAGAAAAGCTCATGCAATCTCGTCTATGATTGTGCACATGGCAGCGTCTTTGTCCCATACTTTGTCTTTCTTGGCAGCAGGAGGTACGTACTTATCCTGCTGCCCCACTGCCAGAAAACTCGCCCCAGCCTCCTCCACATCCATGGGCTCAGTCTTCAGTCTGGGCCCAAGCGACACTCCTGGAGCTCCAGCCCCTAGTCCACTACCAGCACTAGCCCCCGATAGTCCACCTCGGCTGGACCCACTCAACCCGCTGTCCCCTGCCCCGTTCGGGGCCTCGTTCTGGGCCAGGTCGTCCGGCAGCGAGGCCAGGCAGCTCTGGATCATCTCCACCACCCGCTCCAGATGCTTGTGGAACCTCTCGGCCGTCTCCAGCCTCTGCCTCTTCTGCACCTCCATCATCACTCGGAGGGTCTCCCGCGCCTGGTGGGGTCGGTACTCGTTGATGAGGTGGTGCATGTGAACGAAAAGCAGCTTGATGTCCTCCAGCTTCTCCTCGCGTTTGATGCTGCCCGGGCTCTTGATCAAGATGTCGAGCAGGTCCAGGAAGTTGACCAGAATGGACATATTGAGTTTTTTGAGCTCCCGCTTGTGGTCGAACTGCATTGGGTGTAGCCTTTCTATGCCCTGGCTCTCCAGGGGCCGGATGATCAGGTCGTCACATTGGAACTGGTTGCCGAACATCATGTAGCTGTCCCGGATGGGCGGCGGTGGCTTGGGGGCCAGGCCCTTGCGGATGTTCTCGTCTGTGTACTCCTTGATGTACTGCATAGGAGGGGGCGGCAGGGCGCTGACCTGCTGGGGCTCACCCATGATGGAGGCCTAGGTAACAGAAAGAGTTCAGTGATCAATGTTGCGTTAAATAGTTTTTATTTTTTATTTACATTGCCTTTTTGGTAAGTTAAAATAAAGTCATTGGGAAAATAGCTTTTAACACTTAATATTTATATTGCTTCTACTTAGCTAAAACGTAATTAGTAATGGCAGTAAAAAAACGTATCCCTCATAGTGTAGTAAAAGAAAGTTCTACATGATAGTCTAATAGTCTTTATATTACACCGTGGCAATACTTTCATATTTATAAAATACAGTTAACAGAGAACACAGTCCAAATAGTACATACAATATGTGCACGGTACTCTACGACTACAGTGGAAGAGATTGGGGAAATCTATGCTGGTTTTCTTACGTTAATGGAATGCTACTGTTTCGTAACTTACGCCTTGTCACTTAAGCGGGCTTTATTTTCACCCCTATGCCATAACTTCTAAACCATGCAGAAGGTCTATTTTTAGGCTAATCAAGAGAGCAAGGGAATCATGTAACGCTGCTAAATAGCAAACACAGGTTAGCAATTGGCCCGCATATTAGCTAATCTAGAAATAAATTTGTCACACTAGTACAAAATGAAATCGCACAACTGCTGCGGACGTTACTTACCTACAAACGGAGTCTTCAAATAATCAAAATCGTTTTTTTAAATAGATTAAATTAGCGACAGTAACTGTGGTTTTTATACATTTAGCTAGCTAGCTCGCCTGTAATTTAGCTAGCTAACTTGTTTAGAGCCGGATGCCCCACGTCCAACTCTAAACCCTCTATCTTATGTTTCGAAGTAGATTGGCTGAAATTCGTTCGGCATGAATTGTCGACTGTTTGGATTGGTCCAACACAAGAAACAACGCTATCGCTGATTGGTTCAGGAAAACCAACGTTGTTGCAAGTCTGTCATTCCTTATAAAGAATTCACTGTTTCCATTTGAAATGTTACAAAGTTACAAATACACCTGAAGTTGTCATTTTTTAGCAACCAATTAGCTATTATTATTAAATATCGAGATTGATCTGGCTGTATCACAGTTTTTGCAGCTATAAACATGTTTATCAACAGTAAATTGTGGCATGGTTTATTGATCACTATTGAAATCATGTCTGTGTCTTCAGTGCATTTAAATATGGGTTTGTGTTTGTTTATATTTGTGTGTGTGAGTGCGACTGGGGAGGGGTATGTTTTAAGGCCATTGAGTGACAGCGTTATACTCACCTCTCCATGCACAGAGGATGTGGATGTGGTACATCTACTGTTTCATCTGCACTCCGGAAACTCGCACGACACACCATATACGCCTCTACATCATCTTTTCCTCCACTCTCGTCAGTTCAGTTTGTCGCTGCAAGCTCAATGTTTATTTTGGAGCACAACCATCCACTGTAATGTACACCAGGGGTATACTGAGAGGAACCATGATCAAGAAATCACAGCAGAAGAGGAGAACCTCACCTTGTAATTTCAAAGAGAGATATTTTGTCTTGAACACAATGCAGTTGACCTACTCTGAGCAAAGGCCTGGGGTAAGTGGTGCGTTTGTCCGTATCGTTTAAATCAGACATGAAAACGTGTTTAGGATGGTCGGTCTTTACTGACCTGTACACTAGGATGGTTCATTGAATAGAATGTATTTATGTTTTGAATTCTAAGGAATAATATTTGTTTTTTGTTGTTGATATTATTTATCGTTTGCAAAAAACGTAAAAAAGTTAATTTGGTGGCCAATCACAGTTATATTGGTTATCTGTAGGTGGGTCATGCAGGTTTGAAACTGTTCTACCCATCAATAATCCCGTGTTTTAAATGTTATTATTTGAGAGGCTATATTGGGCTGTACACGTGTCTTAGTGTGAACATTCAACCTAAGGAAGAGGATTTTTCTGTGCAGAAAAAGCCGAACCTGAAAGGCTGCATCGAGCTGTCCAGGATCAAGTGTGTTGAGATTGTGGTTAGTGATGTACCTATTCCATGCAGAAACAAGTACCCTTTTCAAGTGAGTAACAGACAACTTTTTTAATTCAGCAAAATGTAATGGGCAAAACTCTATTGAAAGTAATTCAGATTCAACATGGTAATCTTTAAGACAATGCATCAATTTAAAGAGGTATTTATTAGAGGTTGGCCCTATACTCTAGCTATGTAAATAATAATAATAATAACAATAATACTATTAATAGATAACTTTGAACAATCCGATTTGTGAGTATGCCATAATCTAATATATACATGACATCCATTGTGAGAGTACGGTCCCAGTTAGGAGAGTACAGTGAAAACACAAGTATTACACAATATCAACATGCAACAGGCGAAGGCTCCAAACAGCAAGATGAGTGCACTTACAACATCTTGTGATGTCTGCCGTCTCTATTACAGTGCTACAGTTAAAGGGTGGAATAGCACAAAACAAACGCTCAGAAATTCATCGACTTTTTATAAATGTAACGTGAGACATGTAATGTGCTTAAATGCACTTTATAATTATAATGTATCATAGTTATTAGTATTATTATTATTATGAGAAGTTTAAAGTGCAGTTTAACTTCAAACCATCTTCAGTTGTAATTGTTGAAGTTTAATATTAATATAATAGATGAATGTTAATATTGCCACAGGTTTTTCATGACAGCTACTACCTATACGTGTTTGCGCCAGACAATGATTGTCGTCAGAGATGGGTGCGAGCTCTTAAAGAAGGTGAGGGCCATTTGTATTCTCGCACTCTCGATGATGATAAAACACTTACTGTGCATTCTTACCATGCATTCATTTGCATTGTAATTCAATGAAAACATTTTTTTTTTATTATAATAATTTCAAGTTTTATTTTGGTCATTCAAAAATATTTAAGTGTTTAATGATTTTAATTTTCAATAATGTTTTGGTTACGTAAAATGATTTGCTCCATTTTCCCTCTGGTTGCTTTGTAGAGACAAAGCATAATGACTTAGTAGTTAAATACCACCCTAACTTCTGGATGGATGGGAAGTGGAGATGCTGCCTCCAGACAGAGAAACTAGCAGCAGGCTGCAACCAGTATGACCCAACAGGATATGGTTTGTTTACTTATGAAACCCGAGATCTTCCGGAAATTAGAAAAGAAAAAAAAATGTATTGGAATTCAACTCCCTAAAATATATTTGCTCTTTACATTTGAACCAGATATGATTTTCTAATGGATTGATTAGTTCACTGTTAGCGGGTGCACTGATACTTATCATTAAGATTATCTGTGTCAACATACATAAACTATGTCTCCACAGCAACCAAAAAGCCCCTTCCTCTAACACCAGAGCTACAGGTATCAGTCTATTCTTAATTTTTTTTAAAGCCCCTCACCACTGCATTGTATTGCATGTATTGTCAGTCCACAACTTTACTTATCCTTCTTATTTCAACTATTGATCAAGTTTTACCGGCCTCTACTTACAGTCTACAGTGAATGTCATTTTACCTTAACAGTATATAAATGACTGCCAGAGATTTATATTCTGCCTGTTTGAATATTTCAATCGGACGTACGATTTTTCTTCTGCCTTCCTTACCCACATTAGTGAATGGTTGCTAACATTTATTTTGCTTCCATCTGTGCGTGTAAATTGTTCCTGTATCTCCGAGACACTGACCCTATTCCCATTCATACTTTACCCCTGTCCACGCCTTTCTCTGTCAGCAGCTTCTGTATACAACCTGTCCCTGTTCTCTCTAAATGGCAGTCACTATTCACGCAAAAACACAGAACCCCGTCTCTTCCTTTGCCCCCGTCAGCGACCTCTGTCCGATCGACAGAGGGTTGTCGTAGCTCTACAACACTACACACCTCTTGGGGACACGGACC
>CM030174.1:32381502-32391502 GCA_017639675.1 Aplochiton taeniatus | reverse complement strand
CCTGGTCGTGGAGGGCCGGTGGAAAGGCACCAAGGTGGCGGTGAAGATGGTTCTAGAAGGAGCCATGTCTGAAGAAGACTTCAAGGAGGAGGCCATGGTCATGATGTGAGGAGACTCTGTTGTGGCGGTCATTTTATGGAGTACTACAGGATGACAGGCTCTTTAAACACGAGAGGACAGAGAGGAAATCCCACCAGATGAAGAACAGACTTATATAGTTTAACACAGGAGGAAGAGGGGAAGAGTGGACTATATATATATATAGTACTGTGCAAAAGTTTTAGGCAGATGTGAAAAAATGCTGGCAAAAATGTGATTTAGATTGTTCATTTGTTCATTCACTTTGCATTTAGTTAAATGATAAAAACAAAATATTAACACTTTTGAAAGCATTCTTACTTTACACACCTGCCTAAAACTTTTGCACAGTACTGTATATATATATATATATATATATATATATATATATATATATATATATATATATATATATATGTATATATATATATATATATATATATATATAGAGAGAGAGAGAGAGAGAGAGAGAGAGACGTATATTAATAAAAATGTTGCTGGTTCGATGTGTTTGTGCCACAGCTTCATAAGCAGAAGTAGCAGGATTGTGGTAATGTGCAAACAAACAAACAAAAAAAGACGAAGTTTTATGCTTTGTAACTGTATTACAAAAAAGACAAAGCAGCAACAAAGTTTGCTTGAATGTGTTACAGGAAGTTCTCCCATGCTAAGCTGGTGCAGCTATACGGCGTGTGCATGCAGCGCTCCCCCGTCTGCTTTGTGTTCGAGTTTATGGCGAACGGCTGCCTGTCGGAGTACCTCCGCACCAACAGGGGGCGCCTGTCCCAGGACATCATGCTGGCCATGTGTCTGGACGTCAGCGAGGGAATGGCTTATTTGGAAAGCTCCAACTACATCCACAGAGACTTGGTAAGATAAACAAGTGTGGCTTTCCAAAGCTCAGTGGAAGCAGGAGGGAGGAACATGCTGGCACATGTCCCGAGTCACAGCTCAGCTGGGTTAGGTTTGAAATAGCCAGGCGCCTTTGAGAAGTTTTTCAGTGTGGATATTTGACCAACAAGCATGATAAAGCATTGCCTCAAATTGTGAATATGTAATATAACAAGGTAATTCTCACGAGCAAAAGTCTGAAATTAGCACGGTTCCTTTATAAAATAGTTCAGCGTGAGAGCTATCCAAGCTAAGTGAACCTGACCCCACTGTTCATTTGCTTACAGGCTGCCAGGAACTGCCTGGTGTCCAGCACCAACGAAGTCAAGGTGTCAGACTTTGGCATGACAAGGTAAGACTTCCAACCAGCGAGACTTGGCCTAAATTGGAATAAATGGGCAACATAACCGAAGCACGCTGTGGTTAAGTTCACTTTGGTTGGCTAGTAACCAGGGTCTATCCGTGACCGTGGAGGATGGCATAGATGGGTAAGTGGGTTGTGGGCCGGGGTGGGGTGGGCTCATCCTACCCTGTGCACAGCCCATGACTTCTTTTTGCCCTACCAAAGTGTGTCTTGGATTAGGCTCTGTTCTGTGTGTAGCCTTGATCCTTTTAGTAGATGTGTTTGCTGACGCTAAAGGACGCAGCAGCTGGACTTATACCCCGCCCCCTATACCTTCCTTCCCCTGCAGGTTTGTCATCGACGACCAGTACACCAGCTCTCTGGGCTCCAAGTTCCCGGTGAAGTGGTCCGCTCCCGAGGTCATCAAGTACTCCAAGTTCAGCAGCAAGTCTGACGTCTGGTCGTTTGGTATGGCCGTGTTCTCACTGTCTCTCTCTCTCTCTCTCTCTCTCTCTCTCTCTCTCTCTCTCTCTTTTTTTCTCCCTCTCTCTCGTTTTCTCTCTCTCCCCCTCGCTCTCTCTCTCTCTCTCTCTCTCTCTCTCTCTCTCTCTCTCTCTCTCTCTCTCTCTCTCTCTCTCTCTCTCTCTCTCTCTCTCTCTCTCTCTCTCATTCTCTATCTCAACCCCTCTCGTTGTCTGGCCTCCCTCCATCTTTGTTAAATTACTTTTCTTTTTTATTCAGCAGAGTTCTGTAGACATAGAAAGTGTGTGTGTGTGTGTGTGTGTGTGTGTGTGTGTGTATAGGGAATTGGTTCTGGTTCTGTGAAAATCGCTGCTAAAAAGATTGGAAGATTAGAGAAGCTTTCTAATTCACTCTTTCTGAGAATTAATATCACATCAAAGTTGCTTACTGTGTCTTCACAAGATATTACTCATTTCTGTATGGTGAATCTCTCGCTCTCTGTCACCCAAACCACCTCTCCTCCCCCGCCCCCTCTTCTCCAACCACCTCTCCTCCCCCTCCCCCTGCAGGTGTGTTCATGTGGGAGGTGTACACTGAGGGTCGCCTGCCCTACGAGAACCGCACCAACGGGGAGGTGGTGGAGTCTCTGAACGCCGGCCTGAGACTGATGAAACCTCGGCTGGTCCCTGCAGCCGTGCACCTCCTCATGGAGTGGTGCTGGAAGGATGTAGGTGGAGTACACACACACACACACACACAGACACACACCACACACACACCACCACATACACACACACACACACACACACACACACACACACAGTCTCTCTCTATCTCTCTCTCTCTTTCACGCACACACACATACACACACACACACACACACACACACACACACAGGTATGCACACACACACAGGTATGCACACATCAAAATAAGACCTGCACCTAACACAGACGGATACACACATACATACACAGACAGGCATTCGCACATTATAATAAAACACACACACACACAGATTTGTCGCCAGACACTGTTGATGAAAATGATTCAAAGTCCTGTGAAACATAGCAAATTTTGGTCCCCATCCAGCCAGAGTCCCCTGAACCATTCCCCCTGTACGACACGTACCACCAATGCTACACTAGTACACACACACACACACACACACACACACACACACACACACACACACACACACACACACACACACACACACACACACACACACACACACACACACACATTAAAATCAACACACACACCTATAACAGACACTACACATGAGACGGCCCATTTTTTTGATGTATATACTAAGCATGCTGAATGATTAAAGACAAGCGTTTGTTCTTGTGTTTTGTCTTTTTTAACCCAAGGCTCTCTCTTCTCGTTTAGAAACCCGATGACCGACCATCTTTTGCCCTCCTTCTGCATGAACTGGCCTCAATCTCTGACCTTTGCACTCTGACCTCAAAACCACCATAATTTGAGTAGGCTTATGCACACTGTACAGCATACCAGTATTTATGTTATTTATTCGCAATATTTCTATAAATGTGGGGGCTCTTTCTCACGAAAATAAAAATGTTTAACTTTTCAAGGAAGTGTTAACTGGCTTTTTGTACATATTTGTGAAAGCTTACTCCTCTGGCATGGAAGCTGTAGTGTTTTTTTATTTGTATTTTTTTTATATTTGCTGATATGTGCAGTTAGTTGTGAGGAAAGAGGGCTTATTTCAACAGGCTGTTTGCTAACGGAACTTCAGTCTGTGTTGTGGCTTTAGTCCTTTAGAGGGCATACACCATCCATGCTATTGCCCTAACACACACTAGTATAATGATATCATTCAGTACCACTAGGGATTGGCATTTGTTTTAAATTGTGTTATATTCTCTTCCGCTTCTGTCGTTACAATATAATAATAGAATAAGGCAACTTAATCAAGCCTTTTTACCAAGTCTTCCAAGTACTAAGTTTTGTTTAATAGTTCTCTGTTTATAAAAGTACCAAAATAGTTCTGTAGTGGGGTAAGTAGGCTACGCATAGAGATGTAACACCAAGTGTTATTTCTCTATGTCATGCCTGTGTAAGCAAGGATGCAATTTACACTTCATCCACCACTTGTCCTGAAATAGTGTAGTGAAAATGGTAAACACAATTGTGTAAATATAAAAATCCACAGAAAAAAAATCCTGTTGGCTATTCTGGATTGAAACCATTTTTTTTTTTAAAGTTTACACCAGACGTTGAAACTGTTTACTGAGACTGTGCTGTGTGTTTGTCCGGGACTACGTGCCTCCGGTCGCCGTGGCAACCAGGCTGTCCTAGGTAGGGAGCGCTGCCGCTGGCATAGCAATGCCCTGGGAGGCTGAGGGAAAGAAATACAGCATAGACCTTAAAGTGAAACTGACACGGGAAAAGCAACATATCTTGAACTTTGTGAACATTTTTCTTTTTAATCTCAATTCAGACAGACAACTACACACGGATGCTTAGGGCCATGCATGATTTGCGTATAAGGGCTTTGCTCACTGGTTCAAGCCACTGGAGTTTTTCTAGTTGGAACCAGTTAATTTGGCCATTGTGGTTTTTACAAGTTAACACTGCAGAATATTTACAAGTCACGTGCCTTACGGTTGGCCATTCCATTCTAAAATTGTTCTAAACAATCCATGTCAATCCAAACCCTTGTAACCTGAGGATCGTAGTAGTCCTATCAAGCCGGTAAGTAGGCCTATTTGTGTCAACATGTTTTCATGTTTAATCTATTTGTTCAGTATAGTGGCCATGCAACCCAGGTTGAAATTACCTCTCCTCTCAGAATACATCAGTCCAAACCCCTGAAGCAGTTATAGGCTGGCATTCATAAGAGAAGTACAATAATAACCTATAATTTGTTGTTGCAAAAAAAGGCCCCATCAGTACCAGTTTGAATCGGTGTGACTGTCTCTTTAAGAAAATGCACTTGCAGCCATTTTCTGCTCTTTGTGTGGGGTGGATTAGCGGATAGGCACAGGGCAGAGCGAGAGCATCAATCAAGAAATAAAGCAGATAAAAACTCCCTTAAAACATTGGATTACAGTCGCTAAGTGCGACATTGTCCGCCCATATTTTGCTGGACGGACATGCAATTTACAGGTATGTGCAAAATGCAGCAGTGTAATTGAATCGCTCCTCACAGCAATGTAGGCTACGCGGCGCGCTTGTCGTTAGGAAGGGAGATGCACAGCGATGATGGCCAGGAACCTGTCCGTGTATTCTTGGTGTTTTCTCTCGCACTTAAAATCTATTTGCTTCTAAAATACTATGGGCATTACATAAAATATAATAGGGTTTATGGTATCCTATCGCCGCCTTATTGGCATTTGTCGCACTATTCTTATAGATTTGAAGGCTTGTTGGATGATTATAGTAGCCTACATGAATGGAATCCCGTTATACCGATATAGCAATGGCATCGTACGCCGAGAGATGGGTGGGGACGCGCGATCAGGGTTCGCTTAGCGTGTGCCAGATGTAATGGAGTTCAGTAATAAAATCTAAATCAAAAATGTAAGAGAACATTAATTGTAATTGTGCATGCCGTATGAACAAAATGTGGGTCTATATGCTACATGTTTTAGAGATAACGTTGGGACTTAAATAAAATGCACCCTTATTTGCCGGAGAGGATGCTGTGCTAGATCAGTGAGGCCGAAAGATCGCGTTTTCATACTCAATTTTTCGTTCTTTTAAGATTTTTGGGAGGGGAGGGGGGAGCCATATGCTTTTTGCCTATTGACTTCCCATGAGCCATTCATAAAACTAGATCAGGCACTGGCGATTAGTGTCTCCATATAATTTACCGGGGAGATGCACAGTAACGTTGGGCCTAGATAGTGGTAGAGGGAGTTATCATTTCGAGCGAATCATCCGGGCTAGTCTGAAGCGGAGCCTACAGTGACAGGTTCACCGACTTCCGTTTCAGATGGATGTCTGAAATGCACGTCCCTGTCACCGATACGCCCGTGTTTTGTTTTTAATTTGTTGGTTAAGCAAATTAGTCTTTGATATTTTGACTTTCAGCTCAGTGTGCTGGATCTAGCCTATATGTGCAGTCAGTTTGGTGGCAATAAGTGAATTAGGCTATTGGTAAAGATTAGTTGCTTAGAGTATAAGGCTTCGTTTTATTAGCCTAGGTCTAATAACAGAGAGACATGCGTTTAAAACAAGAGAAGTCACACCCGAATGTAAAAACTGGACGCAGCATGAATAACGCTTGCCGGTTTTAAACAACAACCACAGCGAATTCCACCAAAACATAAAAGGTTGTACTTCATACGGTGTGTACTTAAACATTCCATTTAACGTTCCTCTGTCCGGAGCAATGTATTTTACTAATTCATATTTAGTTAATCCATGTCACCATGAGACTTCGCAGTGCAGTTGTGTTCCTGCGTGTGTGTTTGTGTTACTGTGTGTGTGTTAGTGTTAGTTGTTTTGTGTCACTACCCTATGGACTGAATGACCATCACCCCTGAAGCAAAAATTCCTCTCTAAGTTTCGACCTCTTTGACACGCCACACTCACCCAGTCATTTGATCTCTCTCTGTGTGTGTGTGTGAGTGTGTGTGTGAGTGTGAGTGTGAGTGTGAGTGTGAGTGAGAGAGGGGGGGGTGGGAGGGAGACACTAATTCACTGTTCCTAAGAGACCCTTTCCCATATAGGCAGTAGAATAAACGTACCAATAACACCGTTTATTGAGTCTTCTTTATTATTTTTTTACGATTTGACATTTTATGACATGTCCTGTTCGTGGTCTATTGTGAAAGGGTAATTCACCTGTTTTCCAGATTTTTATGTCGTTTTCAAATCTCTCATTCATTGCCCCTGAGTGAGACTCTAAAGCAGATATGCCACCCTCACCTCTCTTTGAACCCACATATCCCAGCCGGGTTTGGAGCATCAGACTCCCATCAGAGAACATCAACCAGTGACCCTATAGGAGAACCCCCCCTCACCATGGGAGGCAACATTGGGCTACGTAGTGTTTTAGGCCCTGCTGCATACAAAGTGGTATTTACAATACCCCCCCCCCCCCCACACACACACACACACACAGACACACACACAATCTCACACTCACTGCTGCACCAATCAGAGGGCTGGTTTGAGGGTGAGGATGCTGGCAGAATACGAGGTCTGCCTGAGGGGGGATCCTCAATCACTGTGTGGTGTGAACTGACCGTGACACACTTTGCTCTTCTTCAGCGCTCTCTCTCTCTCTCCCTCCCTCCCTCTCTCTCTCTCTCTCTCTCTCTCTCTCTCTCTCTCTCTCTCTCTCTCTCTCTCTCTCTCTCTCTCTCTCTCTCTCTCTCTCTATCCCACTCTATATATATCTCCCCCTCTCTCTCTCTCCATGTTTCTCTCTATTTTCCTCTCCCTTTCTGTCTCTCCCGCATTCTCCCTCTCTCTCCCTCTTTCTCTCTGTCCATCTCTCTCACTCACGTTGTCCCACTTCATGTTCACACATTCTTCTCCCTCCTCTTCCGCTTTGCCACCCTCCTAAGGTGTTTGAGTTACCGCACGGCACTCTGAAAATATCTGACCATCCGTTCTCCTCTCCGTTCCAAGGACAACTCTCCACGTCTTTTCACTTTCCCTTCCTCCTCCTTCCTCCTCCTCCTCTCCTCTCCTCTCCTCTCCTCTCCTCTCCTCTCCTCTCCTCTCCTCTCCTCTCCTCCCCTCTGGCTCTCCTCCCCTCTGGCTCTGCCTGTCTAATTCTAGAGGCTTCAGACCCTTGGAGACGGAGAAGGAGATCGTGTGACCAGTCTTCTTTCTGGCCTCTCTACCTCCTACTCCTCTTCTCTCCTTCTGTCTGTTTTTCAACGCCCACCAAACTCATTCCTTCATCAAGTATTTCCAAGCCTGTATTTAAAATGAAAAAAAAAAAAAAAAAACAGTTGACAGAATCCTCTTTTCTTTGTCTGTCATACAATCCCAGCTGTTTTTCTTTTTGTTTGTTTCTAGATAATTAAATATTTAATCTTTGTGGTTTTTGGGCCTACATTGGAGGGTCTTGTCTGGGTTCAAATTTTCATGGTGGTTGTGGTTTCAGGGCTGGCTGCCCATTTAGCTGTTAATATGACCGCATCACCACCAGTAACTGACCAGTAACTGACCAGTAACTGACCAGTGGGTGGGCCACATCCCACGATGCATATTCCAGTATTTTATTACAAATTATGAGTTTACTGGCAACATTCATAACTGGGATGAGATGCAGGTCTCTTGTCTTATTTTTTTCTATTTTCCTAACTGTGTGTTACTAGTTTATTGGTCTTTTTCATGGTCCATGAACAGTCAAAGCATTGACTTTGATATACTAGACAGTATTTATCGCCGTTGATCAATCAACATATCACTCATGCCTATACCCGAGGCTATTGGAATGATATGGATATTAGTCGGTTAATTTTCCACGCTCATCTCTTCAGGCAATCTGTGAATGAAATCCTCGCTCCATCTGACGTGTAGGGAAAAAAAAAACAGTAAGCCATTTGCCAGCTCTTATAACTCTATCATCGTTCCGGAACAATTTGATTCCAGCCGGCGAGTCAATAACGCAATAGCTGTTTGGGTTTGAACCCTCTGGGGCTGTCATGTGACCAGAACATCGTAGGAATGTAAGGAGGGTTTGGTATGTGTGTGTGTGTGTGTGTGTGTGTGCGTGTGGGAAAGTTTTACTCCGTTATGCCCAGTCTTTAGAAGCTACAGTCTCCGTCTGGGTTCCCAGGCAGCACAGATGGCATGTCCCTAGCTTTGAGCGCTACTGAACAGCAGCTTGAGGTCCTCTACAGGACCCAAACAGGACCAACTAGACCTGGGGGCTTATTACAGAAATGTCCTAATTTTCCGATCCTATCTTAACTGTTTGGTTACTATGGTAATTAGGGTTAGGACCTAATTTAGGAAAAATGCCATCACAGATGAACAGTTCCTAAGTCAATGTTCCTGTCCTAACAGAAGATAGGAAAAGTGTGTTACACAAGCAACCTAACTTCCCAAAATCTTGAATAAACTATCCTAACTTTAGGATAACCGCAAAACTGTCCTAACTTTCACTTTTCCGTCAGGTAGGCTAGTGTTAGCTTAGGCTAGTGGTAGTTTAGGCTAACGTTACTTGTTTAATCCGTTTGGCTGCTGTTTTAATGCTTTTACAAAACCAAGAAAATGTCGACAACAGGCGGAACTTCTTTTGCTTTAACCTCCCGAGTTAGCGTTGACAAAATTTCCCGAAAAGAACATCTTTCGATTGTTCTACAGATGCTACCTCCAACACCTCTGACTCATCTGTTAAATGTCCGTCATTGTTTTTGCTCCATTTTGTTACAAACAACAACGGTTAGAACAGTGACAAAGTTGTTTAGCTTGAGCTTTTTGGTTTATCTTTTGAGAAAAGTAGCGTCGGTTTCTAGGTAACAGACATAAATGCTGATGAACGGTGTTGGATTGAGTATTTAGGATTTCCTAACCTGAGAAAAGATAGGATGAAGCCAAATAAGATAGGATTCCTAAAGTTAGTTAGGATTTGCTTCTGTAATACCAAATTGGGAAAAATCCTGTCTTAGACGCTACCTATCTTAACTTAAGACTGAAGATAGGAAGTTGTAATACGCCCCCAGGGCCCAAACAGGACTAACTAGACCCAGGGCCTAAACAGGACTAACTAGACCCAGGGCTCAAACAGGACTAACTAGACCCAGGGCTCAAACAGGACTAACTAGACCCAGGGCCCAAACAGGACTAACTAGACCCAGGGCCCAAACAGGACTAACTAGACCCAGGGCCTAAACAGGACTAACTAGACCCAGGGCCTAAACAGGACTAACTAGACCCAGGGCCTAAACAGGACTAACTAGACCCAGGGCTAAATCGACTTGATAAAAGCTACGCATGGATGGAATGTGTCCATGTTTTATCAAAAAAGGGCCAACATTCTCATAATGTTGTATATTTATTAAAACATCAGTCTCAGTTAAAAAAAACTCAATGGGCCTACTTCAGCCTATTAGCTGACAAAGGTCAGGGTCCATTTTATACCACTCAGAACTGTCCATGGTAGACTAAGGCAGTTTACACATCGAACAGACTGCGTGAGATGTGATGGTATGACACAGAGATTTACATATGTTCTGACAAGGCCTTAACTTCTCTGTTTGTCTGTGGTTAGAGAGGGGAGGGGGC
>CM030174.1:32336502-32374002 GCA_017639675.1 Aplochiton taeniatus | reverse complement strand
GACAGTGCCCCCCTGTGTCCCTCCAGGTGAAGTGCAATGAGCAGCCCAACAGAGTGGAGATCTATGAGAAGACAGTGGAGGTGCTGGAGCCAGAGGTCACCAAGCTCATGAAGTTCATGTACTTCCAGGTCAGACCATCTGTTTGTTTTATTTAGAAAAAAAAAGAACAAAATCAAACGAGGAGCGCAAGGTTTTACATATTCAATTAAATATTGGTTTGTTTCGGCACTTTCCATGATGTGTCTGTCTTAACTTGCCCTATTGCATGTTCGGATGTCTTGGTTTTGACTTTAATGCTCCAAGATGTGTTGCAATCAGATCGGGTTTTAGTTTGCGTCCTAACTTTGTCTATCTATTGGCTACAGGCAGGGTCAGACAAGCGCCATGTTTTATGTATTTTTTTTTTTTTGTCGTAGCTTTTGTTCTTGCTGTGTTTAATGTGAGCTGCACATTGGAGCATTCCTGTAATGCTAACAAAATGCAATCAGCTGTGCTCACTATTAACAATACTGCTTTCAAATCAAACAAAAACACAACACATTCTGGTCCTCATGTGCGCAAAGCTAACACCCTCCCATCCTGTGTGCCGCGCAAGGCCTGGGTCTGGCTCTAGCAGTTGGGTTGTCTAGCTTTGGGAAAGTGTTAATTTAATGGGATTTTCGTAATGTGTTCAGTCTGATTTGGTGTGTCCTACAGTTGCTTTGTTTCTGCGTGTAAAGCGTCTTTGGGTCTTAGAAAAGCAAATATAGAAATCAAATCAATTCTTATTTTATTGTTTATTACACAAAGCTGACGTCCTCCATTCCTGTGTGCAGCGCAAGGCCATTGAGCGTTTCTGCGGCGAGGTGAAGCGCCTGTGTCACGCCGAGCGGAGGAAGGACTTTGTCTCCGAGGCCTACCTGCTCACCCTGGGCAAGTTCATCAACATGTTCGCCGTGCTGGACGAACTCAAGAACATGAAGTGCAGTGTGAAGAACGACCACTCCGCCTACAAACGGTACGTTACAGGAAGGGCAGACTCTATGTTACAGGAAGGGCAGACTCTACATTACAGGAAGGACAGACTCGACGTTACAGGAAGGGCAGACACCACGGTTACAGGAAGGGCAGACTCTACGTTTACAGGAAGGACAGACTCGACGTTACAGGAAGGGCAGACACCACGGTTACAGGAAGGGCAGACACCACGGTTACAGGAAGGGCAGACACTACGGTTACAGGAAGGGCAGACACTACGGTTACAGAAAGGGCAGACACTACGGTTACAGAAAGGGCAGACTCTACATTACAGGAAGGGCAGACACTACTGTTACAGGAAGGGCAGACACTACGGTTACAGAAAGGGCAGACACTACTGTTACAGAAAGGGCAGACACTACGGTTACAGAAAGGGCAGACACCTCGGTTACAGAAAGGGCAGACACTATGGTTACAGAAAGGGCAGACACTACGGTTACAGAAAGGGCAGACACTATGGTTACAGAAAGGGCAGACACTATGATTACAGAAAGGGCAGACTCTACATTACAGGAAGGGCAGACACTACGGTTACAGAAAGGGCAGACACCACGGTTACAGAAAGGGCAGACACTATGGTTACAGAAAGGGCAGACTCTACATTACAGGAAGGGCAGACACTATGGTTACAGAAAGGGCAGACACTAAGGTTACAGGAAGGGCAGACACTACGGTTACAGGAAGGGCAGACACTACGGTTACAGAAAGGGCAGACACTATGGTTACAGAAAGGGCAGACTCTACATTACAGGAAGGGCAGACACTACGGTTACAGGAAGGGCAGACACTACGGTTACAGGAAGGGCAGACTCTACGGTTACAGGAATTGTTTGTTATAGAGGGATTACGTGTTTGTTCAAAGGCTTTGAAATGACATCTGCTCTGTGTGTGTGTGTTTGTGTGTGTGTGTGTGTGTGTGTGTGTGTGTGTGTGTGCGTGTGCGCTCGTTCCCAGGGCGGCTCAGTTCCTGAGGAAGATGGCCGACCCTCAGTCTATCCAGGAGTCACAAAACCTCTCCATGTTCCTAGCCAATCACAACAGGATCACTCAGGTGGGTGTCACACTGCTACACTTGTTTTTAAATAGTTGCCCTGCCAAGATTCTGCCTCTTTTTATATTGTAGTTATCCACAGCACCCCTCCCCTCCCCCTCCCCGTCATTCCCTACAGTGCATAGATGAAAACCCTCACTTTTTTTAATAAATGATCGCCAGGCTTAGGATCCTGGCTCTATGTATATTCAACACATTGCCTGTTGCACAGTTCCTAACCCCCCCCCCCTCTCTCTCTCTCTCTCTCTCTCTCTCTCTCTCTCTCTCTCTCTCTCTCTCTCTGTCCATCCCTCAGTGTCTGCACCAGCAGCTGGAGGTGATCCCCGGCTACGAGGAGCTGTTGGCCGACATCGTCAACATCAGCGTGGATTACTACGAGAACAAGATGTACCTGACGCCCAGCGAGAAACACATGCTGCTGAAGGTGAACGGGGCCCATGCCACAGAGCAGGGTTTTTAGAATGCACAATAAGATCATGAAATAGATTATCAACACAGATTGTCAAAGAATAATGACCGTCCGGATTGCGTGTGCAACACGTTGCCCACGTCCAGTCCCGATTTCTCCGAGGCGTGCCTCCTGTCTTGGCCAGGGTTAGGGTTAGGGTTAGGGTTAGGGTTAGGGTTAGGGGTTTACCTGCCACCCTCGTAGAAGTAGATCACACAGATACGGTTAACACGGTGCAAAGACTAAGGTCATCATTCACCTGCACTGAGGCACATTTTGCCTGACAACACTAAGAATTTGTGGATTACCGTTTGTGTCTAGTATCATTTTGTTTTGTAATTTTGTGCTTACGATGCCTTTTTGAATGCGTGGATTCCAGCTTCAGATTTCGATTTTTTTTTTGTAGAGCAAGCGGTGTTATGGATGTCGCAAAAGACATTCCTTAGATTAAATACACCAAAAACATGATTACATGAGCACGTTTATTTTAGCTTGGGACCATTCTTTCTGGGGACCAAATTCTCTCTTTTATCCGCTAACAACCTTGCTCTTCCGCCATTGCTGAGACCAGACAACGTTACACTCTATAACTGTGTATCCAGACACGAGGCCAAAGATGTGTGCTATGGCCATTAGCTAGCAGCCGGTTGGCTAACCGACGTGACCGTTGTTGTTCGTTTGGATCAGGTGATGGGTTTTGGCCTCTACCTGATGGACGGCAACGTCAGCAACATTTACAAGCTGGACGCCAAGAAGAGGATTAACCTGGGAAAGATTGACAAGTTTTTTAAGGTATGCGCGTGTGTGTGTGTGTGTGTGTGTGTGTGTGTGTGCGTGTGTGTGTGTGTGTGCGCGCGCCTTGTAATATGTCTAAATCCTTGAAAAGACGCTGCCTATGTCAACAACATAATTAACTCGGTGACATTTGAGACAATCCCCTCCAAAGAAGGCTCATGATAACACATCCAGACGGAACAGAATTGACATAATTAATAATGTTTTGGCTTCGCCTCACTCGATCATCAGCTGTTAACTGATTGGCCTGTGCACCCAAGCACTAACCACACATGTAGAGAACACACACATAAACATAAACAAAACATTAACATGATTCACCCACGGTATTGTACATCGCTTTAGATTAAATCATGGAACAAATGGATTTAGCTCATTATCTGTCTTGCCTTGGTCTGCTAGCTAAGAACTGCATTACAGCGTGAACTGCCCCCCCCCCCCCACCCCCTGCATAACGTCAACTATCCACCCCCACATAACGTCAACTATGCCCCCCCCACCCCCTGCATAACATCAACTATCCCCCCACCACATAACGTCAACTATCCCCCCCCCCACATAACGTCAACTATCCCCCCCCCCACATAACGTCAACTACCCCCCCCCCCCCCCACATAACGTCAATTATCCCCCCCCCCAACGTCAACTATGCCCCCCCCACATAACGTTCAGTTGCCCCATGTCCCACCAACTGCTGCTTCTGCTTCTCTCCCCCCTCAGTGTGTTTTATGTTTCATGGCATACTTTATCATTCTTGGGACTATAATGTGGCTTCTTTTCAGCTGCAGGTGGTGCCTCTGTTTGGCGACATGCAGATTGAGTTGTCCCGTTACATCGAGACCAGCGCTCACTACGAGGAAAACAAGTCCAAGTGAGTGACACCGAGCGATGGGGGCTGCCGCTGTCGACCCAGCCTAGCGGCTCTTCATTCTGGGCCGTTCAACGGTGTCATGTGACCTTGGACAATACGTGTGTCAAAGCCTGATTTAAACAAGGAGAGAGTAAAGTATCGTAAAGTCAAATAACCTCGGCAAAGCCAGACAAAACAGTTCCGTCATTGAAACTTCCACGAAGGAAAATAAGTTCGAACATAAAAAAAAAAAACCCACCCAACTATTCTTTTAGAACGGGAAATGGACGTTCTATTGATTGACGGCTGTGCCGCCCAATCCCGTCTCTTCTTTTCTCTTCCCCCCCAAGGTGGACCTGCACTCAGAGCAGCATCTCCCCGCAGTACAACCTGTGCGAGCAGATGGTCCAGATCCGCGAGGACCACATCCGCTTCATCTCGGAGCTGGCTCGCTACAGCAACAGTGAGGTGGTGACGGGATCGGGCCTGGACAGCCAGAAGTCCGACGAGGAATACCGGGAGCTCTTTGACCTGGCCCTCCGGGGGCTTCAGCTGCTGTCCAAGTGGAGCACCCACGTCATGGAGGTGGTAGGTAGAGGGAGGGAGGGAGGGAGGGAGGGAGGGAGGGGGGGGGGGGGGGGGGTGGATGGAGGGAGGGAGGGAGGGAGGGAGGGAAGGAGGGAGGGAGGGAGGGAGGGAGGGAGGGATGGAGGGAGGGAGATGAGGGAAGGAGGGAGGGATGGGATGGAGGGAGGGGACATAGGGAAGTAGGGAGGTAAAGAGGGAGGGAGATAGGGAGGAGGGAGAGAGATGAGGGAAGGAGGGAGGGATGGGAGGGAGGGAAGTGGGAGATACACAAGGAGAGAGGGGTAGGGAGAGAAGGGGAGGGAGGGATGAAGAGGGGAAGAATATAGTTTGTATCTTTAAGTGATTTATTTAAATATTTTCTCCTCCTTTATTTGCCCTCTATCATCTACCTAAACTCCTATTCTATCCTCTCTCTCTCTCTCTCTCTCTCTCTCTCCCTCCCCCCCCCCCCCTCTTCAGTATTCCTGGAAGCTGGTCCACCCTACAGATAAGTTCTGTAACAAAGACTGCCCGGGCACGGCAGAGGAGTATGAGCGTGCCACGCGCTACAACTACACCAGCGAGGAGAAGTTTGCCCTGGTGGAGGTCATCGCCATGATCAAAGGCCTGCAGGTAGGACCGACGTTCACCAGAACGCTTACCAGGGAGTTTAGTAGTTTATTACCAGGGAGACCTAGAATGATCATAATACTACTGCTAATAATAACTTCATTTTAAGAGTAAAAATGATCATAACCATGATCAAAAGCCTGCAGGTAGGACCGACATTCACTGGAACGCTTACCAGGGAGACCTAGAATCATAGTAGTAGTAATAAAAATAATAATAACTTTAATTTAAGGACACTTTACAAATAATTAACAAAAATAATTACAGCCAGGATCACAGCTGCTTGGCTGATCCTAGAGATTGATAGAGTATATGGGACTGAGAGCCCACTGCATTAGGGACCATGCCAGCTAAAGTAAAATGGCTGAACCATAACAACACTCGTCTGCTGTTGCCAGGGGCAACACTGAAACATTAGTTTTGCGTTTCTGTTGGGTTTGCTGAATAGGTAAACAAAAAAACAAAAGTCTTTATTATTTCTTTTTTTCCATAAAAAAAATGATATGACGCTGCTGCAGTATAACCGAGGAAATATTTTTACCTAAATGTACTGAACTATATCAAGTTCCCAATATGATATTATCACCAAGTAGATATTTATTCATCTACAGTTTATATAGTATAATGTACTGAAATATATTCATTCATAAGGATATATTCAATCCGAGTATATCCTGTATATTCACCGTTTATTTTGTGATTGTTATATCCGATGGTCCATGTGGGATAACGCCATGTTGTTTTTCATCATCATCAAACTACATTTCCCAGGTTCTGATGGGCCGCATGGAGTCAGTGTTTAACCAGGCCATCAGGAACACCATTTACGCCGCGCTGCAGGACTTCGCCCAGATGACCCTGAGAGAGCCACTGCGACAGGCCGTGCGCAAGAAGAAGAACGTCCTGATCAGGTGGGTCACCCCTAGCAACCCCACTGTCCCGTTCAGCGGGCGGGCCGGAGATCTTTAGCTGTACCCGCGGTCGCCCCTAGCAACCGGGCTGTCCCGTCACCGGTAGCGACAGGTGTTTAGAAGAGCGGTGCGATCCTTTTTGATAATCGTCTGATCCTTTTGACGTTGCCCTGGAGACTGTGTGACAGGTTGGGTTGTTGAGGAGGAAAAAACACAGCTACCGATTTAAATCCTAGTTTACAAAAAAAAAAACATACATAAAAAGTAATCTTTATTTTTTAGCCTTTGCCTGAAGGTTTTTTTCTCTGCTTATACTATACATTTTTTACATATACAGTGAAGGAAATAATTATTTTATTTTATTACGACAAAATCTGCAAGGGATCAAATAATTATTTCCTTCACTGTACATCATATGGGAAATGTTGGAAGAATCCTGAATCGTGCAGTTGTGTTGTTTATTTACGATGCGTATTTTACACTGCAGTGTGAAATGGATTCCTGATGTCTTTCTGCCCCCCCCCCCCCACACCATCACCCCCCCTTCCAGCGTTCTGCAGGCCATCCGTAAGACCATATGTGACTGGGAGGGGGCCAGGGAGCCCCCCAACGACCCCTGTCTGAGGGGGGAAAAGGACCCCAAGGGGGGCTTTGACATCAAGGTGCCCCGCCGGGCTGTAGGCCCCTCCAGCACACAGGTAGGAACTAGAGGGGTGTGTGTGTGTGTGTGTGTGCGTGTGTGTGTGTGTGCGTGTGTGTGCGTGTGCGTGTGCGTGTGCGTGTGCGTGTGTGTGTGCGTGCGTGCGTGTGTGTGATAATTTACCTTTATTTAGTGTTCAAATTTGAAGCACTATGAACAGTATTACGTTTGGTTTACTTACAACATATGGATGATATTAAGGTTAGGTGGAGACTCAAACTAATAAAACCTCCCCACTCTGTCTCTCCCTCTCTCCCTCCTCCCCCCCTCTCTCTCCCGTCCCCTCCCCCTCCCCCTCTCTCTCCCGGCCGGGTTCCAGTTGTACATGGTGAGGACCATGCTGGAGTCTCTGATTGCGGATAAGAGTGGCTCTAAGAAGACCCTTCGTAGCTGCCTGGACGGACCCATCGTGCTGGCCATAGAAGACTTCCACAAACACTCCTTCTTTTTCACACATCTGCTCAACTTCAGCGGTGAGCCACGGACACCTCTGTGTTTGCGTTTTATTATTATTAGACACTGTATATATTATTATGTATTTACATGTGTTGTTATTGTTAGAGGATGTTATATCACGAGCCAGGACTGTGGATGATTTGGTGGTGGATAGAATGTCATTCAAAAATATATTTTGAGTTCTCTGACAAATAATAGTAATGTCACAGGTCAAACGAAATAAAGCTCATCATTTAAAAAGCATCAACTAATATCGGAAAATAGGCATGTTTTTTGTTACGCCGTGTATCCTATGGGCCATGATTCTTTCCGTCGGTCCTTATGGACGACTCTTAACTTCTTCCCCCTCTTGCTGCCCTCTTGTGGCTCGGCAGAGGCACTGCAGCACTGCTGCGACCTGTCCCAGCTGTGGTTCCGGGAGTTCTTCCTGGAGCTGACCATGGGCCGCAGGATCCAGTTCCCCATCGAGATGTCCATGCCCTGGATCCTCACCGACCACATCCTGGAGACCAAAGAACCCTCCATGATGGAGTGAGTCTGTGTGTTAGTGTCTGTGTGTGTGTGAGTGTGTGTGTGTGAGAGTGAGTGAGTGTGTGTGTCTCTGTGCGTGTCTCCACCCGTATCTAACAGAGGTTGAATGTTATCTTTGTCCCCTCCTCTCCTCCCCTCTCCTGTCCAGGTACGTCTTGTACCCTCTGGATCTCTACAACGACAGTGGCTACTACGCCCTCACCAAGTTCAAGAAGCAGTTTCTCTACGATGAGATCGAGGCAGAGGTATGGGTCAAAAGTCTCCCGCAACAACAACCAACAACTGCTGCTATGGCAACGCGGAGTGCGACGTTTCGACTGATCCCAGCTATATGAAGGCGTGCTGACAGTGTTGCTTCTTTCATCTCCAGGTGAATCTCTGCTTTGACCAGTTTGTCTACAAGCTCGCCGACCAGATATTTGCCTACTACAAAGCCATGGCTGGAAGGTAGGAGACACACCTCCCTCCCTCTATCTACGTACGTCTTTAATCTCTGATTTTCATTTGAAAGGCTTAAAAGCAAGAGGAGTTTTATTGATGAGCACATTGAATGTGTATGAAATGTGTTATAGAAATACATTTGATTTCATTTGATATAGCTCTATTTAGCCGATAGATCTTTTATTTGATTTGATATAGCTGCGGACGTCGTTTTAATCAATAGACTCCACAAATGGATTTTTAACCCAACAGAGGGACTAGCGTTTAACAGGCCTCTGCTGAAGGGACATGTTCAGCTGGGGAAATACGAGAACACATTCTTCTCTAACTTTTCGCTGTGTCCTTTCTCTGCTCTGTTGTCTGCAGTGTGCTGCTAGACAAACGCTTCCGAGCAGAGTGTAAAAACTACGGCGTCATCATCCCCTACCCGCCGTCAAACCGTTACGAGACGCTGCTGAAACAGAGGCATGTGCAGGTAGGCGCGTTGGTCACCGAGTCACATGGTAGGAGTGGGACTTGGACTCCTAAAATGGCCGACCCATTGTCACCGGGCCCGTTGTCGAGGAGACCAAACGCGAGACACTTCCGGTTTCTGTCGGCTCCGTTTGGATTGGTCAAAGGGACAGTCACGCAGGTGGACTGTCACTGTGGTTGGAAACATACCGTAACATCTACCGTGTGTGTGTTGGCGTGTGCGTGTGTGTGCGTGCGTGCGTGCGTGCGTGTTCCTTCCAGCTCCTAGGTCGTTCTATTGACCTGAACCGTCTAATCACCCAGAGGATCTCAGCCGCCATGTACAAATCTCTGGACCAGGCCATCAGCCGCTTCGAGAGTGAGGATCTCACTTCCATAGTGGTGAGGACACACACACACACACACACACACACACACACACACACACACACACAGACTTATCTATTGTAGATAGATAGATAGATAGATAGATAGATAGATAGATAGATAGATAGATAGATAGATAGATAGATAGATAGATAGATAGATACATTTATTTATTTATATTATTATACACTCACACATACAGTAGATCAATATAATACATAAACAATAATCAATAGTGAGGAATATGACGATTCATTATTTATGATAGTTTTGTCTTGTTTATAATTTCATTCTTTGTTCATTCCTCTTGTGCTATTTTAAAACAGTTTTATGTGTGATTGTTAAAGCCGTTTGTAACATCATCAATGAAAGAGTTACGTCAATAAGTACGTTTTATTTCGGGTGACCTTAATGCTCCTCCTTCTTTTACTTCTTCTACCTCCTCCTCTTCCTCCTCCTCCTCTTCCTCATCATCCTCCTGCTCCTCTTTTTCCTCCTGCTTCTCCTCCTCCTTCTCCTCCTCTTCCTCCTGCTTCTCCTCCTCCTCCTCTTCCTTCTCCTCCTCATCTTCCTCCTCCTGCTCCTCCTGCTTCTCCTCCTCCTCCTCCTCTTCCTCCTGCTTCTCCTCCTCCTCCTCTTCCTTCTCCTCCTCATCTTCCTCCTCCTGCTCCTCCTGCTTCTCCTCCTCCTCTTCCTCCTGCTCCTGCTCCTCCTCTTCCTCCTCCTCCTCCTCCTCTTCCTCCTCTTCGTCCCGCTGTTCAGGAGCTGGAGTGGCTGATGGAGATCAACCGTCTGACCCACAGACTGCTGTCCAAACACCTGACGCTGGACAGCTTTGACGCCATGTTCCGCGAGGCCAACCACAACGTGTCTGCCCCCTACGGCCGCATCACCCTGCACGTCTTCTGGGAGCTCAACTTCGACTTCCTGCCCAACTACTGCTACAACGGATCCACCAACCGGTACTCTCCCCTCTGTGTGTGCGTGTGCATGTGCGTGCGTGTGCGTGCGCGTGCGTGTGTTGCATTTTTTTGCGTCTGAATATTTTTTTTCTGTTTGTTCTTCAATATCTGTTACCAGCGACTTTGGAATCAGTCTGTCTTTTGAATGTTTCTCTATGAATGTCGTGTGTGTGTGTGTGTGTGTGTGTGTGTGTGTGTGTGTGTTGTTGTTTATTGGTGAGTGTTTTGTGTTCTGATTGCTTTTGTTCCCCTCAGGTTTGTGCGTACAGCTATTCCCTTTACCCAGGAACCTCAGCGGGACAAGCCGGCTAACGTACAGCCTTACTACCTGTATGGCTCCAAGGTACCATTCACACACACACACACACACACACACACACACTCACCCACTAACTAGGGGGTATAACACAGAGCACCTCTGTGGTAAGATTGATCATGTTCACCCCCCCTCTCTCTCGCTCCCTCTCTCTCTCTCTCCCTCTCCCCCCCCCCACTCTCTCTCTCTCTCTCCCTCTCTCCCCCCCCCCCCTCTCTCTCTCTCCCAGCCTCTGAACATAGCCTACTCCCACATTTACAGCGCCTACAGGAACTTTGTCGGTCCGCCCCACTTTAAGACCATCTGTCGTCTCCTTGGCTACCAAGGCATCGCAGTGGTGATGGAGGAGCTGCTCAAGATCGTGAAGAGCTTGGTATATTCATGCTTTCTCCGGCTATCTATTTTTAAACGACTTAAAACTTAAGGTTTGACATTTCTGCATTACCTGAGGAGGAAGAAATGTGTCACGGTTTGAACCTCCCTCTCTTCTCTGCTCCTCTCCTCCTCCTCTGCTCCTCTCCGCCGCTCTCCTCCTCTGCTCCTCTCCTCCTCTGCCCCTCTCCTCCTCTGCCCCTCTTCTCCTCTGCCCCTCTGCTCCTCTCCTCCTCTCCTCGTCTGCTCCTCTCCTTCCTCTGCTCCTCTCCTCCTCTGCCCCTCTCCTCCTCTGCTCCTCTCCTCCAGCTCCAAGGCACCATCCTGCAGTATGTGAAGACCCTGATCGAGGTCATGCCCAAAATCTGCCGCCTGCCTCGTCACGAGTACGGCTCTCCAGGTACACACACACACACACACACACACACACACACACATACGTACTATACACACACACACATACGTACTATACACACACACACACACACACACACACACATACGTACTACACACACACACACACACACACACACATACGTACTATACACACACACACACACACACACACACACACACCCACCCACACACACATACATACATACATCACAACCATTCTTAATCAATCACTTGCTCTCCCTCCTTTTCTAATAACAACATCACAACCTTTCTTTATAAAACCCCTTTCTCTCCCTCCTTTTCTAATAACAACATAACACCCTTTCTTTCTCTCCCTCCTTTTCTAATAGCAACATAACAACCTTTCTTTATCAAGCACCTCTCTCAACTGTGCTTCACAACAGAGCTACACAACATAGTACACGTATTATTATATTAATATACGATAAACGACTTAGGGCAGTGGGTGAAACGGTAAGACGGACCATTTTAAAATAGCGATTCCCCTTTTTTACATCTCACGGCCTGTATTTCAGACCGCTTTGTCTGTCATGAACAACCACACAATGGCCATTTTCACAGGTGCACATAGAAAACGATCCATGCTTTGCCTATTACAATTGAGCCGGTTCGATGGATAGTATTCCATCTGGTGTTAATATGTGTTGTTCCTTTGTAAAGATCTTTTTTTTTTTTTTT
Source organism: Aplochiton taeniatus (assembly GCA_017639675.1). Lineage (NCBI taxonomy): Eukaryota > Metazoa > Chordata > Actinopteri > Galaxiiformes > Galaxiidae > Aplochiton > Aplochiton taeniatus. The sequence continues at coordinate 32,362,020 of CM030174.1, read as the reverse complement.
TTTAGATACGATTAGTTACTGCATGCTATTTCGCGATGACGCAAGCGCAAGAGAGCCGCACTTCCTCTCCCCCTCCACCGGGGGCGTCGGTGTCCTATGAGTGGCACGGTTTGTTTGTGAAACTCGTCGACGGTAGCATGCCCTAGCAGGTGAAAGTGGCGGGCCGCGGTAAGGCCTCACCTCTGAACCTGTCTACGTAGATAGTGTACGGTGTGACATTAGCCCGGTTTATTAGGACGCGACAGGGACTGAACATCCGTATAAGCCACAGATTAGCGACGTACTGTTCTCCATGGATGGCTGAGCTTGGCTAACGGCTGTGATCTCACAGGCAGCAGTTCAATTGCACACCTGTCTGTGTGCCCAGTGACGCAGAGTTTGTTCATTTCTGTCATTCATAGACTATGGCGGTTAAATAATGAATCAGTTCGTGAAGTTTTCGAGTGTCTTTTTCTGTGTCGTTTTTTAATTAGTTCTGAAACTTTATTTGTATTATTATTTATTATTCATATTACATTCATTTTACTACATTATACATTCATTTAAAAAAAAAATAAAGTCCGACAGCCCGTATCCTTTCTTAGATCTAAACCAACGTGAACCACACACAAAAAAAGAAAAACTATGTGTCATCGGTTAGAAATCACTGAGAATGGCACAGACATGAGCTAAGTGAATTTAGCCCCACGGGTCTATTTTAAACTCAACTTCCTCTCGCTGTTGTCAACGGTAACATTGTGTTCCAGGCTCGCGTCCTATTCTCGCTCTCTCTCTCTCTCTCTCTCTCTCTCTCTCTCTCTCTCTCTCTCTCTCTCTCTCTCTCTCTCTCTCTCTCGCCCTTCAGAGTTTTCTTCTTCTTCTGTTACTTCCTGTGTGTGTGTGTGTGTGTGTGTGTGTGTGTGTATGTGTGTGTGTCAGGTATCCTGGAGTTCTTCCACCATCAGCTGAAGGACATCATCGAGTACGCTGAGCTAAAGACGGACGTCTTCCAGAGTCTGAGGGAGGTGGGCAACGCCATCCTCTTCTGCCTGCTCATCGAACAGGCTCTGGTGAGTCTCTCTCTCTCTCTCTCTCTCTCTCTCTCTATCCCTCCCACTCTCTCTCTATTCATCTCTCTGTCTCTTTCTCTCTATCCATCTCTTTCTCCCTCTATCCCTCCCTCTCTATCTCTATCCATCTCTCTCTATCCCTCCCTCTCCCTCGCTCTCTCTCTCTTTCTCTCTATCCATCTCTTTCTCTCGGTATCTCTCCCTCTCTCTATCCTTCCCTCTTTCTCTATTCATCTCTCTCTCTAGCCATCTTTTAAAATAATGTGTCTGTCTTCAACTCTCTCCTTTATACCTACTGTCTGTTAATGGTGCTTTTAACTGCATTTTTACTTTACTCTTTTTTTGTATCGCTGTTGTATTCTGTCTATCTCTGCCAACTGTTTGACTGTGACTGATCAATATATTTGCCTGCCTAGTCTAAAAAGCTGTGTTTTTGTGTCAGCGATTAACAACCACGGATGCCTTGTGCTGATTCTCGCTACGTTGCTTTCTCAAATGCAAAACCCTTTTTTCCCCCTCTTTTTTTTCTATTACACGCTGGCAACCATCTCAGGTGGTAAGGATGTTTTTATGTCTTATCGATTGGTAGTGCTTGTCCCTCTCTCTCTCTCTTTCTCTGTCTCTTCAATCTCTTGGTCGCTCTTTTGGTGGTTTGGGGTGCGGTGTGTTTCTGTGTCAACTCTTCGCTATATCAGTGTTTTTAACTTGTTGTTGCCATGGAAGCCAAGGACCAAAATCACCCAAACAAACCACACCCATTGGAGCTCTACAAACCAAGGAACGAATTTGCTCTGTTTTTCAATAGAACAAAACATGAGTAGAATAATTACTTCAACCAGTAGTTTGCGAAATGTTATTTAACGCAACTTTTGTGTTTTTCTATTGCTTTCAACAATTGCAATTTCCCAATCCTCGCAATAGGAAAATGTAAAGACAAAGAGTTTGACAGATTTTTATTCTGGCTTCCATGGCATAAGCCAGGGTAGGTTGTTTTCTGGCTGAAGGTTCTTTCTGAAGGTCTGTTGTAGTCAGCACTGCTTGATACTGTGTGTTTGTGTTTGTGTGTGTGTGTGTGTGTGTGTGTGTGTGTGTGTGTTATGTGTGTTATGTGCGTGTATGTGTAAGTAGGTATGTCTGCTCCTGTTGTGTCACACTCTTAAACACACATGTTTATCTCTCAGTTATCCTCAACGATCTAATTATTTATGTAACACATTTTGCCCCTGCCAGCTATCCACACTCACACACACACACACACACACACACACACACACACACATGCAGACACAAACAACCCCACATGTTGCTTAGTTCCTTGACCAGGGTGTTATATTATCATTGCAGATCTATAGGTGTTATCAGCTCAGACGGTGTGTGACGTGTAGATTGGAATCCAGTCAGCTCTCTTGCCGTTGCCGTGGCGACGCGTACGAAGGCCGAGCTTGTTGAAACCATGGCGATCAGCTGGACGGATTAATTAAGCAAAGCACCACGTTAACCCTGGTGGCCCGTTTAACCCTTGGGTCACCAAAGTGTCGTTGAAGCTTAGAGGGGTAAACGGTTCATATTTTCTGAGTAACGTCCATGAATGTTTCCGTCAAAGTTGTCATGGATACTTTCCCCGTAACCACAGGAAATAAGCAATTGAACAAGAGGGAGACGATGGCCAATGATCCAGCACAATTTTACTCGTGGGTGCAAAAGGCTTGCTTGTTTGATAAATTGTGCCAGTCGGTTTAGTCGCACTGAGGCAAGCCGCACGAAAAGGCCACAGCCAGGGTGGGAGGGGTCAGCGTCGATCTTGGCTTCCTGGTTCTGGTGCTTTCTTAAAAGTCCATGATCTTCACCACCGTCTATCTGGTGTTGAGTGCCAGTTTGTTGCCCGTACACCGGGACTCAAGTCTGACGACTTCCCTTCTGTGGCTAGACCCATCACCATTGGTGATAAGGCCCGGTCCACCAGAGGTGTGTCGTCGGGCAAACTTGAGTTCCCTGAGCTGAGCTGTCGTTAGCTGTGCAGTCATTGGTGCACGGGGAGAAGAGCAGGGGAGATAGAGGGCAGCCCTGGGGGGCTCCGGAGCTAACAGACAGAGGAGCAGACAAGTGGAGGTCTAGTCTGACATACTGACACGATTAGTCAGGAAGTCTGTAATCCAATAACAGATGGGGACAGGGGATGTTCAGCTGGGTCACTGCGGGAGCTGAAACACACACTGGCCAACAGTGCAAGGCGCCAGAGCTGAGGAGGCACATGTTATATATCTCTAGGGCTCTGGCCTTCTCTGACCCTTCACTCACATCTGAACAACAGACATGAACTTCGTTTAGAATGCCCAGATTTGTCATCACAAAGTATAAAAATGGCCTATTTATTGTTTCTATGTTGTTGTTTTTTTTACCATATAGCCTACAAAGGACTTTGAAATATTTAAGTACACATTATTTTTTTTTTTGTGTGTGTCTGAAAGTGGATCTACAATATTTTGACTACAGTCAATGTGTGTGGAACAAACAGGAGTAGAGTAGCATTGAGTGGGAGACCGACTCCTCTCTCTGAGTAACTTTAGTTGACTAGTTTTAGTGCCTTGGACAGCTGCATGCACTGACTGACTGCTAGACCTTCAGGACAGCAAAGAGCAACATGCTTTGGTCCAAAGTAAGCCCGTGTTTGTCTTTCAATTGCATGTGAACCACAGTCGCAGGAGGAAGTGTGTGATCTACTTCACGCCGCTCCCTTCCAGAACATTCTGCCAAGAGTCTACATCAAGGGTATGTCAACACTGGCACACTTAAACTTTGGGGTGTGGTGTGTCACATTAAAAGATCCCTTACTACAAGTTCTGCAGTTTTATCAGATTTTTTCTTGCATTTGTATTCTTCTTTTATTCTTCTTTTATATTTTTCTAACTTTTGCGTTGTGGTGTAACCCTCAGAGGGGGAGCGTCTGGAAGTCAGGATGAAGAGGCTGGAGGCCAAGTACGCCCCTCTTCACCTGGTGCCCTTAATTGAGAGGCTAGGCACCCCACAGGTAAGGCCCGCCCTCGGACACCTGTTCATCTGAGAGACAGGCACGCTGTACTGTCATGAGCCGTGGTTCAGAAGCCTGCCTTTGTTAAACAGGGCTTGGAACAGAAAGATGAGCTTAGGCCAGGCTACATGTCCTACATATCAAACTCCCAAAATATTACCTAACAATGGGATCCTCTCTAATCCAAATAGTCCCAAAAATGTGTTTGAAAAAAATATTCTCTCCCCAAACAAAAGAAGTTGACCTTTTTTCTTTTTTTCTTTTTTTGCCTCGAAAAATGTATTTATTTTGTATTGTTCAATCAATCCTCCAGCAAATTGCAATCGCTCGCGAGGGCGACCTGCTCACCAAGGAGCGTCTTTGCTGCGGCCTGTCCATGTTCGAGGTCATCCTGACGCGCATCCGCAGCTTCCTGCAGGATGGCGTGTGGCGTGGCCCCCCGCCCACCAACGGGGTCATGCACGTCGACGAGTGTATGGAGTTCCACCGCCTCTGGAGCGCCATGCAGTTTGTCTACTGCATCCCTGTGGGCACACATGAGTTCACTGCAGAGTGAGTCACACACACGCACGCACGCACGCTCACATGCACACACACACACACACACACACGCACGCACGCACGCATGCTCACATGCACGCACGCACGCACGCTCACATGCACACACACACACACATGCTTGTGCAAGCAGTCCATGGCCGATTAAGAATGGACGATACATAAATCGTTTAGGGAATATTATATGGTTCAAAGGTGAACAAAATGTGTTTGTAACTTATGTCCGAAGGAAATTATATTTTTTAATTTGTCCCTTATTTCTCTAGACTGCATTTTGCTGATATAACCCGTTAGACAGCCAACCGCGATCCATACCTAGGCAGAGAAACCGCTGACCTGCCCCTCTGGCTGATAAAACGTGTGTGTGTGTGTGTGTGTGTGTGTGTGTGTGTGTGTGTGTGTGTGTGTGTGTGTGTGTGTGTGTGTGTGTGTGTGTGTGCGCGGTTCCAGGCAGTGTTTTGGTGACGGGCTGAACTGGGCCGGCTGCTCCATCATGGTTCTGCTGGGTCAGCAGCGGCGTTTCGACCTTTTCGACTTCTGCTACCACCTCCTGAAGGTCCAGAGACAGGATGGGAAGGACGAGATCATCAAGAACGTGGTGGGTACACCTTCTCTCTCTCTCTCTCTTTCTCTCTCTCTTTCTCTCTCTCTCTCTCTCTCTCTCTCTCAGACATTCACAAACAAACAAACACACACGCTTACACCTTCTCTCTACCTCTCTCTTTCTCTCTCTCTGTTTCAGACGTTCACAAACACGCTTACACCTTCTCTCTCTCTTCTCTCTCTCACTCCCTCTCAGACATTCGCACACCAACACACACGCTGACATCTTTTTTCTCTCTTTCTTTCATTCTCTCTCTTTCAGATGTACACACACACGTATACCTTCTTTCTCTTTCTGTCACATACACATACACACACACACACACACACACACACACACACACACACACACACACAGACCTTATTTGTCTCTCTCACTTGCTCACGTACACCTCACACACACATACACACTCAAATATGTGATATAATCTGTGACACACAATGTCCCTGGGTGGTGGTTCATTCAGTAAACGCTAAGCAAGTATAAAGACTGTGTCTTAGGGGCTTCCATCACTGGTATGGTGTCATCATCCACCATCTCCATTAGCTGTTCCTTGGGACGGCCATTTTAAAAGTCTCTCTCTCTCTCTCTTTCTCGCCCTCCTGCTCAGCCCTTGAAGAAGATGGCCGACCGCATTAGGAAGTACCAGATCCTGAACAACGAGATCTTCGCCATCCTCAACAAGTACATGAAGGCGGTGGAGACAGACAGTTCCACCGTGGAGCACGTCCGCTGCTTTCAGCCGCCCATCCACCAGTCCCTGGCCACCACCTGTTGAGAACACACACACACTCACACACACACACTCACACACACACACGCACGCGCGCGCGCTAAATTACATGCCACAAACACATACACTTTTTCAACACACGCGCACTTGGCCACTAGCTGAACCCACACACGCCCCAAGCACATGCTTGCTTACACATGCCACATACACATGAGCGGAGAACAAACACACACATACACACACCCATACCCCAACACACTCTGCCTCTTGCTGGTCCTCTATTCAGAGTTACAGGCATAGAGAAGGACGGCCTACCATGGTCCCCTCTCTCTCTCTCTCTCTCTCTCTCTCTCTCTCTCTCCGTATCTTACCTTCTTTCTGGGAATGTTTTCAGCCTTTGGAAAATCATTGAAACCTTTGACATGAAGATAAAATACATAATCTGAAACGGAAGTTAGCTGGCCTGTGTACATGTAGCTCTGCTTCCACGAAAACCTGGATAGTTTGAGGTGGGGGTTCCTTTTTATTTATTTTGATCTTTTTTTGTTTTTGTTTTAGCTTGATCAGCTTTCTCTTTTCTTTTTCGACACAATCCGTATGAATCTCACTCAGACTCATGCATGCCTTCTTCGCTCACCTCCTCTGCCCTCCATCTTGTGCTAAGGGGCTTCCTGTACCTGCCTAGTCCCTGCCTAGTTAAAGAGTTCAACACGGTCAGAGAGGTCATTAATGACCTCCCCTCCTTGTTAGGGTCCATCCGATTAATAGTCACCTAATGTCCAGCTGGACTGTTTGTTATCAAACATGGTAGGTGGGAATGATTTGTAGATGAATACAAAAATAAATGTCCCACTGGTGCTACCGTAAGTACTTCTACTACTTAAAAGGCACTGTAATCCATAGATGATGATAAGCCAGGTCTGTTTATTATTTAACAGTTTCATCACTATTTACTATACAATATACTGTATATGGGCTTCTGTTGACATGATGGAACACTTCTCACCTCACACACACACACACACAAAAAACAATGCTTTCACAGCCATGATGATTTTGACCAACGCTTTTGGTATGCTTTTATTTATTTTTAGCGTCTTTTTCCGCCTCTTAACACATTTTGTTGGGTTACCATTTCTACTGTAAATTTCACTGTTGAACTAAGTGAAGTGTTCAGTGTTGTATTTGTTCTTGTTTTTAATTATTGGTAATTTAATTAACTTTTTTTTTTTTTTTTAATACTTGACTCATCTACTGACAAAAAAAAACCTCATCAACTTTTGAATTGTTTTCTTTCTTTTGTCAGTTTGTTGAAACATTTTTATATTCTGTACATGAGCTTAATACAGTGATATTGTTTACCATTTTTCAAGGACTCATCTTCATCTGCGGAAGTGTGTTGAGTTTTTTTTTCTGATTATTTAAACAAAAGCAAGAAAGACAATTACTTATTAGAATTACCTCTTGGTTGTAAAAAGAAAATGCTGTACTAGATAAACTGCGTGGAAAAGTGAGTGAATATGTGGTCTCACAGAGTGCTAAAATATCCTGACTGTATATTGAAAAAACTCCAATGGGAATAGTAAAAAAAAAAAGAAGATATATATGGAAGTTTCACTTTTAGGTACCAATCATGTCCAATGGGGAGAGGACACTTTCCTAAGTTGCATTTACTATTGCTGGACTTTTTTATTTAGGCTAGATTCAACAGTATTAAATGAAAACCTTTAGTCCTTTTTTAATTCTTAGTTTTTATTATTATTATTATTAGGGAAATCTTCTAAGATGTTAAGACAGTAATCCCATAAAAACGCAAACACCTTAATTGTTTACTTTTGTTCTATTTTGGAGGAAAAGAGAAACGTTTTTTTTTTTTAACTGTTACATTGGTCCTTTGATTATATTTATTCATACAATTACAACTTATTGTTTATTGAAGGAGTAATGATAAAGTGAAGGTACCAATGCATAATTTTCAAACGTTAGCATGGCAGGTGTAATTTATTGTCATTAATGGATCCATTTGTGACATGAGGTTTTGTTTATGATATTGTTGTACGAGTGACCATGTTTTCAAATACAAAAAAGGAGAAAATAAGAATATAAAATGTACAACAATGATCCTGGAAAGGATTATAAATTATGTTGTATTTACATGAAATAAAAATGTCTACCTGAAAGTTGTAAAGCTGTTTTGTCACAGTATCTTCGAATTGTTTTTGCAATATTTTAAATAATAATAATAATAATAAATTATTATTATTATTTTGGGGGGATAACAGTCTAACTAATGAATAGATAAAGTTGAAGGTAAACATCATCGAGTCAGAGTAACAAATAATCTTACGCTTTTTTTTTCCGAAAGAGGAGGGGCACGTGTGAAGCTCAGTCATTGGCTAGATGTCACGTACAACGTTGTTTTGAAATTTCAGCGGTGCAACGTTTTGTTGTCTAGCCTGCTTGGCCGGCTGCATATGTCTACATTGCTATCAATTTGTTAACTTAATTACAGGGTAAAATAAGCTAGATTAATATTGATAGATACTTAGTTATGTCGTTTTCAAGAGCGCCCGTGAAAAGGTTCAACGAAAATGTTGGTAAGTTGAAACATTACTTTAGCCTATTTTATATTATTAGCTAACGTTGGCTAAGTTAGCCAGCTAGCCTCTGTGACATGATGGTAAGCTCCCTAAATCTTTAAAAGCTATGTGCGTTGACTAGATAGCCATCCAACGATAACAGTTGCCAATGTACAAGGTTACCAAGTTAAACTTAATTTAACTTTTTCTACTCGAGGCTGCGCTCCTCCGCCGGGCACATACGAGATCAAACCCGGGGAGATGAGAGGAGCCGCGTCCTTCCACAAATCTGAACGCTTCAAATCTGTCAAAGCGGGTAAATTAACACTTCCCAAACAATCCATGAAATCTTGCGAGTTATCTGGCTTTTTGGAATGCAACATGTCATCCAAAGTGATAACTGAACGTCAACGCTGTGACTTTTTCCAGACACAACACTTCCCCCACCCCCATCACCATCTCGAAATGTCTCCATGTCACCAATGCGACGGACTATGTCTGCAGATGTCCTGGTAAATTGTTAAAAGTTAACCAAGCAGAGAATTGTATACGTTTTCTCACTAATCTATTATATTCTGCATGAGGTTAACAAACCAGTTACACTTTAATTTAGTTAATCTGATTTGAAGAATTTTTGTATTAGGTTAATTCCGATTGCTTAGATAATTCTGTTGAATGGATATGAATGACTTAGAAGTAATAAATAATTAAAAAAAAATCTATTTTCATCCGATTTCTTAATGTTTCTTCAAACTATTTAGGCTGACGGGTCCAGCGCCAAAAAAGATCGGAGTGTCATCACCGCGGAGATGAAGCAACAGCGCCTTTTGGAGCGAGAGGTATCACTGCCAACCTCCCAATACAGCCAATCACAGACAGCGTTCTCTTAAGCCGAAATGTGAATGATAGCAAACCGATACGGTCCCCATAAAGCTAGTGTTCCCCACGCCTAGGTTCCAGCACTGTTAAGAAACAAAACCAACGATTTGCCTCCAAAGTACCTTAGATATTATTATAAAAGTAATTTTTAACTGCCTAGATCCAATATATGAGAAATATTTCTCTAAACGTGTGTTGGACTGCGTGCGTGCGTGCGCGCGCGCGCGTGTGTGTGTGCGTGTCTTCTTCCAGATCCGCTCCTTAGTGCAGCAGCGTGGGGAGCAGGACCGGCGCATGCTGTCCCTGGAGGAGGAGCTGAAGAGAGCGGAGGCCAAACTCCTGGCGGCGGTCCGGGAGAAGACGGGTCTCTCGGCCAGCGTTACCACTCTGGACAGACAGCTGGCCGAGCTCAAGAAAGCCAATGAGTTTCTCAAGAACAAGGTCAGGCTACCCGGCCGCCTTCATTCATATTTCTATACATAAATAATAATCATACTTTATATTTCAGGGCGCCTTTTTAAAACACTCAAGGTCACCAATACAATAAACAGATGAATACATTATGAATAGCAAAGCAACGCAACAATACAAATGTGAGGAAGTCGAGTAGGGAACTACAGAGGGAAATGACAGATAATACAAGGGAGCATTCATGTGAATACGCTAGTTTGAGCAAGTGGGTTTTTAGGCGTGACTTGAAAGATGACGCAGTGTCAGACTGTCGGTGAGTGTGTGTGTGTGTGTGTGTGTGTGTGTGTGTGTGTGTGTGTGGGGGGGGGGGGGGGCAAACGGTAAGGGCCGACTTCATACCATTTGTTCCAGTCTCAACTCAAGTTTCTAAGGTGTGTGTGTGTGTCTGTCTGTGTGTGTGTGTCAGTGTCAGAACCCAAGCGGCCTGCTGTGTGGTGAATGTATAGTGTCTAATGAATCTTTGTTTTCTGCATGTATTCTCAGGTTTCTGCAGACACCACCAAGAAGAAGATCAACACTCTGACCATGGAGTTAATGGAGGCCAGGAATAAACTAGATGCCAAGGATAAGGTTGGACGCAACTCCTTATATTCAACTCACAATATTTATATATATATATATATATATGTTTGTGTATATATATATATATATATATATATATATATATATATATATATATATATATATATATATATATATATATATATATAATAAAAAAAATATATTCTAAATTCTCGAGCAAGGCTGTTCATAGGAACCCACTGGCTTTGGTCATTTTTCTCGTTGGAAAACTGATACAAATAATGCTGCACTTATTTAATGTGGTCTCTTATCTACATCATTATGATTATCTATTTATTTTTTTCCTCAAATGGCACAAAGTACATTCTTGGGACCTTCTTGTGTTGGATAAAAACCTATATTTTGCATAATAAGATATTCCCTGTGCACAGCAGTGCTATAATCTGGGTGCCAGTCTGTTGCAGGGTAACAATAGAAAAATCAAACAATAGAAAGATTTTGCTTATGTGCAAAGCCTCTGATCCAAACTGAGACCTGAAGGATTTCTCTCCTCAGGAGCTGAGTTTCCTCCAGATCAACACAGAGGGCCAGGTGAAGGTGTTGGAGGCTGACCTGCAGGCAGCAGAGTCCACCCTCTCTGCTCTGAAAGAGAGGAACAGAGACCTTGGTATGCCTCAGGGGAACAACGGTTCAGTCAGTGACTAAGCCCTGGTCTAAAATGACCACGTGGTTCAAAATCCTCTAGTTTGATTTAATATGTCGTTATTACAGCTGTTTACCCTTGGCAAAGTGTTTTAACAGTTAGAGTTTACTAGCTAGCTAACTAACCCTAGTTACAATTATTAATTTGTTTTTATTTTATTTTATTTATTTCCTTGACCTGATGTTTATGTTTTAAGGTCTGTTTTTTTGTTTACAGAGGACCTCCACCTGGCCACTAAAACTCAGAACGAAGAGTTGGAGAATGAGATGGACAAGCTGCATGGTGAGCCACTAGTGTGTGTGTGTGTGTGTGTGTGTGTGTGTGTGTGTGCACGCGCGCCTGTGTGTGTATGTGGCCCCCTCTAATCCCCGTGCTTTCCCCAGGTGTGATCCAGGAGCTAAGGGAAGAGATCAAGGCTCTGCAGGGTTACCTGGATACCGCCAACGACCACATCCAGGTAAAACATCCATCACCTTATGATCCAGGGTGTTCCCTTATGTGTAACTATGCAAACGCCTCTCACAGTAACAAGGTGTATGTACAGTTTCAACTATTTTGTCAATGGAAACTACTATTCATACGGTTGATTTTCATTGATGTCTTACGATACAGTAGCAGTTTTAACTCTATTAAATCACTACTCCGCAATTCCTTTAAAATTCGAATCGAGCTTTTATAGGTACCCAGAATAAGAGCTATAACAAGCCATGGTATTGCTTTTAAAAGAAGAGAATGAAATTCATCTTACACTATTCCGAAACTGTGAGGAAGGGAAAAGAAGTTACGGTACGAAGGGCTTTGTGTCATGCTGAACCTGTTGGTAAAAGCTGCTTATTAGGAAACGCGTTGTCTGGGTAAGGTAAGCCTGTGTGTCTGTTTTCTAGGATCTGCGCTCGAAGTTGCGGGAGAGGTCCGACTCGGAGCAGAGGCGGTGTGCGTCTCGGCAGGAGAGACTGAGGTAAGCTGGCGGCCGCCACTCCGTCCCGCCAACGACTAAATCGGATTACTGTCAAAATAAAAGCAGTCTCCCGGGAGTTGAAATCAACACCAGCCAAATTCTGCGGTCAGCCCTGGGTAGCCCTGGCACTTTCTTGGCTTACCACCCCAAAACCTTTTAGACCGGCTTACTTACGCAAGCAAGGCCACGTGATGGAAGGGGTTGGATTTGGGTGAGAAGTCTGATATCCCCAACAACCAATTTAGCTGCTGAGGAAACCCCTTGGTAAATATTTGATTACGTTCCCCAGAATATTAAACGCCCAAACGTCGATTGTAGATCACTCGTATGTAAACTTTAAATGATGAACTTTCTTTAACTGGTAGAACAAATGTAACTATTAAGTGTTTAAAATTAGTTTTACCTTTTTGGCATGAAGTTTTTCTTAGTGAACTTGCGTCAATAGTCTTCAAACAAAAATGTAAGCCCCAATATTTGACAAGCGTAATCAATATTTCTCTGCAGTGATCTGGAGAAAGACGTAGAGCAATACAAATTGGCCCTACAGAGCTCCCACAATGCTCTGAGCCAAAAAGAGGCGGAGTCTGAACAACAACAGAGGGAGCTGGAGGCCTCCCAGAATGCTTTGGGGGAAATGGAAAAGCTCCTGGAGTTGCGCCAGTCCGAGCTGAAATCGTCCCAGGACTCGCTGGCGGACACGGCGGTGCAGGCGCAGCGGGCAGATCTCCTGCTGCGGGACTCCCACAATGCAGTGCGGCAGCAGGAGGCGGAGCTGGCCAGGCTGAGGGAGGTGCTGAGGAGGACGGAGCAGGAGCTGGACGAGCGCGTGGCTCACCTGGGCGAGAGGTGTCTGTTCCTTGAGGAGGAGAGGAGTGAGTTGTCCTCCTGTTACTTCTGCATGTATCAGGACTTGAAGGCTAGGGGTAGGCAAGAACATGAAGGATGGGGGGGGGGGGGGGTTCCGTTTCTGTTCACGTTGAGGTTCGTTGGATGTTTGGGGTTTTAGGTTGAGGTTTGGGGGGGGGGGGGGGAACATTTGCGTAGGACGCTAAAGGGCTTTCATTGGCATTCTGTGGTCAAATAGGCTGTTAGCCGTGTGTGTTTTGGTGCTAGTTTCTTATTGTGCTTCCAGTGTAAATGCAACATTTAGAATTGGCAGCCCATGACGTGTCTGTGTCTGTGTCTGTGTCTGTGTCTGTCTGTGTGTCTGTCTGTGTGTCTGTGTGTGTGTGTAGGCCGAACCCAAGAGGAAGGTTTGAGGAGAGTGGAGGAGCTGAAGGCAGACCTGCACTCCCTACAGGAGAACAAGAAGAAAGAGAAACAGGTTCAGGATCTGCTCCAGCTAGCTAACACCTCCCTGGCTGAGGAGCTGAAGAAGGAGAAGGTACTTGCACGCTCACACACACACGCACACACACACGCACGCGCACACACACACACACGCACGGATAGCAGAGAACCCAAACAAGCGTTTCAGGCAGGGTGAAAGTTGTCTTGCAAGCTGCCTGAGCCGGCTTCAGTTCATAAAATCAAATGTTTTGAATATTAACTGTAGCTTTTATGCCCTAATGCTAGATTTGATGAGGGTTTTTGGTGTCTTTATAGTTTTTAATTTAGATAATGTCCTGGAGAGTGTACTCCCACTTTAATAGATTTTCTTTCTGCTGTAGTATAAATTCAAGTTATTTTTAAGTTGAAGGAAAAAAACAGCAGCAAAGAATATATAGTAAGGTCATTGAATTAAAGATCATTTGTTCTGGTGAGTCTTTTCAAAATGTCTGAATCAGAGACAAATCCTTTTTTCCTTCTGCGCGACTATTTAGACCATGTCAGACTCGCTGTCTGTGCTCCTGCAGCAAGAGAAGGAGGCGTCGGAGGAGCAGGTGCGACAGCTGAAGGAGGAGCTGGAGGAGGTGCTAGGGGAGCTCTCTGTCCTGGAGGAGCTGGAGAGCAGGAGGCAGGAGGAGGTGCAGGGCACCCAGGAGACGCAGACCAGTCTAGAGCAGGAGAACTCTCAGCTGACGATGGAACTGAAGGAGGCCACCGCACTGGTGGAGAGGTGAGGGAGGGAGGGAGGGAGGAGAGGGGGAGGCCAGGGCACTGGTGGAGAGGGGAGTGAGGGAGGGAAGGAGGGAGGAGAGGGGGAGGCCAGGGCACTGGTGGAGAGGTGAGGGAGGGAAGGAAGGAGGGAGGGAGGAGAGGGGGAGGCCAGGGCACTGGTGGAGAGGTGAGGGAGGGAGGGAGGGAGGGAGGGAGGGAGGGAGGGAGGGAGGGAGTGAGGAGAGGGGGAGGCCAGGGCACTGGTGGAGAGGTTAGGGGTAGGGGAAGGAGAGGGAGGGAGGGAGGATGAAAGGGTGTGATAGTTTGGAGAAGAGGAAGAAGGATGAGAGGGTGTGATCGTTTGGAGAAGGAGAGGAGGATGAGAGGCTGTGATCGTTTGGAGGTAAGGTAGCAGTGTGACCTCCAGGTCACCCCTAGCTAAAGACCATGTTTCAGAGGAATGATAGAGAGTAGTCTTTAATAACTTCCTCCTGGGCCAACCCCTACAGTGAGTCTTTGTAGTGCGTAAATGTACATCTACAGTCTTCATACTGGCCGTTTGTGGTTTTAAAACCCTAGCTCTGACTGAAGTGTTTCTGTGTGCTGGTTTCAGTAAGCGTGCGGAGGTGCAGAGGTTGGAGGAGGTCCACTCTGCAGCCGTGATGAAGCTCCAGGAGGAGCACAGCCACTCCATGGCTAAAATAGGAGAGCTGCTGACGGACCTGGAGAGGTGAGCGACAAGGTTTACGACCGCACCCCCCCCCCCCCCCCCCCCCCCCCCCCCCTCACGTTCTGTCGCGTTGTGTTGAAACGCTTGAAAACCGATCATGAACTTTAATTTGGCCGTCCAGAGACCAATACTTGGCAAAACAAGCATAGTGGAAGTTGGAATATAATGTTGATATTGTTCTTAAACTTAGGCATAGTCGATTGCCCATTGCCTACTGTCTTGGAGCAGAGGAGGAGGGAAGTTTGACTGTTCGGAGTTTGATTATCCGTCCTGGACCAACAGTGCTTTATGCCAAGTCATGGTGTGTGTCTTAACAACCCCCACTGAACATGTGATCATCAGCACCACGCAGGCCCTGAAGGAAGCCGAAGAGAGGGGGAGGGAAAAGGAGGAGGAGACGGAGAGAGTGACCCGGCGGATGAGAGAGGAGACGGAGAGATTGGAGGAGGAGAGAGAGAAGGAGGTGAACAGGGTGATGGGGGAGGTGGAGGCGTTAAAGGAGCAACAGAGCCACGCTCAGCAGTCGCAGGAGAACACCAGAGAGGAGTTTGCGCGGTAAGCTCATTATGCAGGTCATCTGAGGGTGTGTGTGTGTGTGTGTGTGTGTGTGTGTGTGTGTGTGTGTGTGTGTGTGTGTGTGTGTGTGTGTGTGTGTGTGTGTGTGTGTGTGTGTGTGTGTGTGAGAGATGATGATAGTGAGGACTTATCATGGAAGTACGGGGACTTACTCTCTAATCCCCTTCCCCTGCAGAATGTTATTGGACAGCCAGACGCGTCTGGCTCAGAAAGAGGAGGAAATAAAAATCCTGGAGGAGAACCAGGCCGCCGTGGCCCGCCCACTGCAGGAGGAGACGCAGCAGGGCAGCGAGGAGGCGCAGGAGCAGGAGAAGGAACGGACCCTCCGACAGGTCACAGAGGAGAAGGAGGAGGTCCAAGAACAGCTCGACAAGGTCACGGAGGAGAGAGAGGAGGCGCGGAAATGTCTGGAGGAACTCGGAGAGCAGAAAAGGGAGGCGCTGAAACGCCTGGAGACGGTCGAGGAGGAGATGAAGGTGGCGCAGGACAGCCTCCACCAGGAGAGGGATAAGAAGGAGGAGGCGCTCAGGGCGCTGGAGGGAGAAAGAGGAGCGAGGGAGGAGGAGAAGAGAGACTCTGAGGAGATGTTGGGGCGTCAGAGATTACAGAATGAGAGTGACCGGCTGGTAAGAGGACTCAGTCATCCACACCTCCACTTACCGACTTTAACTAAACATTTCTAACTGGCCAATAATAACAGTTACTAGCTTTTTAATAGCTTGAATAGCTTTTTAATAACTACAAATTGGTTCATTTTGTTTAACTGAACTAAAGTAGCTTTTCCAAAGCAATTTTTTCTTCTTCACAGCAGTTTAACAATAAAGCGTCATATTTATAAAGCCGCTGTTACGTTTGTGTTGAGGTCTATTCATAAAGATGGGAATATTTGAGTGTGTTCCCGGTCGTATTCTTGTATCCTTTTGTTTTGAATGGGGGGGGGGGGGGGGTTGAAAGTCACCCACTGATGGTTAGCAGTGTTTGACCAGAGTACATTGTCTCCAATGTGTAACTGCATTTGTACCCCACACACATTCACTCACTCACTTATTCACACACTCACTCACACACTCTCTTTCACTCACTCACTTACTCTTTCACTCACTCACTCACTCACTCACATTTTCTCACCACCTCCCTCTCTATCATCACTCAACCCCTTTCTCATTACCGAAGGTATTTGATTGTAAACGAACTGAGGGTGTGTTGTACCGTGATTAGGGGCGTTGGGTTCACTGTCCTGCCCTGCCCTGTTTTTTTCTAGGACCAGATCAAAAGACTGAACGAGGAGGGGCAGCGACTCCGGAGCTGGATGGCCCAAATGGAACAGGACTGCCTGGGTGAACGAAACCAAGTGGTGCTGTTGGAGGAGGAGAAGGCGGACCTCCGGAGACAGGTACAGCAACAGAGATAGAACACTAGAGATGTGATGCAACAGTGCTATCTGAGAATGTCGCCTCTAGTGTTCTATCTCTATGGTTACAGCTTCACACAAGAAATCCGCTCGCTTTACTCGGCCATTTGTGGCGAAACACATTTTCATGTTTTTATCACCCTTTTAGCTTCTGTGGTTGTGAAAAGGTTTGACTTGAGGGATTGCTTTTAATGTTGATTCATGCAGGTGTTTTTAATTGTATTGATATCTTTTAACTTTTTCAGTCTTTAGGCCTGAGACGAAGTAATTTACTAAAGCTTTTTTATTTAATTCTTTTTTGAATCCTCTTGATAAATGTCCAATGTTTTT
Organism: Aplochiton taeniatus; assembly: GCA_017639675.1. NCBI lineage: Eukaryota > Metazoa > Chordata > Actinopteri > Galaxiiformes > Galaxiidae > Aplochiton > Aplochiton taeniatus. Next base: position 32,344,849 of record CM030174.1, on the reverse strand, counting down.
ATTTCATATAATAAGGGCTTTTTCTAAGCATGTTCTATTATGGAGTAGGCTTAGAAGGTGTAATGGTTATGTTGTGATACTACACAGGTGGAGGATGGGGAGCAGGGCAGACGGGCCCTAAGGGAGCAGGTGGAGGTGCTGTCCCAGGAGAAGGTCACCCTTCAGTGGGAGGTGGAGGAGCAAACACGGAAACTCCAGAAACAAGTGGCCGAAGTGCAGGAGAACAGGTGACCTTGACCTGACCTCCATTTTGTTATTTTCTCATTTTTATCTGACAAAATGGCAGGTATTAAGAATTATATTAAAAAGATGCTTTCTTGTGTGTCAGACAGTCAGTTAACACAGAAGGTCTCTTACCTGCAGAAATCTCAAAGGGTACAGACATTGGTCGACACTTTGTCGACAAAATTATGCAAAAAGCTTAAGGAATATGTTGGTCATGCATATCTTCCTTCATTTTACCTCCTTGAAGACCGAGTTAAATATGACCAGCGATGCCAGGGATGTTTTTAGAAATAAAGACAGGAAAGTGACAGTTTCACTTTGAAACGGAAAGAGTCACAGCTTTCTTTGACTAACAATAACATGTACCAAAATGAATCCTCATGGACTCTCTTCTTCCTTGCTTTCTCCCAGAGTTTCCAGTGCTGAAACAGAGCACTGGAGGAAACAGTACGAGGAACTATTTGCCAAAGTCAAGCCCTTCCAGGTCAGTCAAGCCATGGGAAATGTAGTTTTAATTCAACCAGACGCAGAAATCTGGCTTTTTTTTTTACTTTTACTAGAATGATAAAAAAAAAATATCGTAAAGTCATCGAGAAGTATTTTAAACATATTCTTGAAGAATGTAATTATCCCCCCTGATTCATATTCGTACTCAAACCCCGACCTGCCAGGTCTCACACCTCACCAGGGCCGGGCTTGAATTTCTTGGTCCTGTTGAATGAACAAACGTCCCGGTTGGTTTGTCCCACAGGAGCAGTTGGATGGCTTTGCGGCGGAGCGGGACGCGCTGCTGAACCAGAACGGGGCGAACCAGGACGAGCTGAACAAGCTGGCAGACGCCTACGCTCGTCTGCTGGGCCATCAGAACCAGAAACAGAAGATCAAGCACGTGGTGAAACTCAAAGACGAGAACATCGCCCTCAAACAGGTCCGGAATAACGACACAGCCCCTGGCTTTGAGAAACACCTCACGCTGCACACCACACATAAAAGATCCTTTGACAAAAAAATGTATAATGGTAAACTTGTGCAAAGCTATCACTCATAGGTTTCTTGTTCAAAAATAAACACCTCACGTTGCACACAGAAGATCCTTCTAAAAAATTATTTAAAATATTGTGCTAAGCAATCACTCATGGGTTTCTTGTCCCGAAAAAAAGTAACACAAGTGAAGCTTGAAGAATACAGCATCTCCCACAAACAGGTCCGATATAGATTAAGATGAATTAGAACAGACATCACTGGCACTTCTAAAGATGGCCGCCGCTGTCGTTAACGGGCTTGACGTTGAAAGCAACAACATGAACAACCTTTCAGTTCCTGTTTATGTTGGCTTTGATTGGTTGCCTTAAAAAGGACCCAACCCATTGGTTGGCTTAAAAAGGACCCAACCCATTGGTTGGCTTAAAAAGGACCCAACCCATTGGTTGGCTTAAAAAGGACACCACCCATTGGTTGGCTTAAAAAGGACACTACCCATTGGTTGGCTTAAAAAGGACACAACCCATTGGTTGGCTTAAAAAGGACACAACCCATTGGTTGGCTTAAAAAGGACACCACCCATTGCCACCAGCGGGGCATTTGATTTGTTGATATGGTGTATCATACACTTTCATTTTTTTGGTGCTATTCGTCTACACCTCTGTGAAGGCTCTTTACTTTTTGGATGTGTGAAGCCTACTCATGCAAATTCTGTGTGTGTGTGTGTGTGTGTGTGTGTGTGTGTGTGTGTGTGTGTGTGTGTGTGTGTGTGTGTGTGTGTGTGTGTCAGGAGTTGTCTAAACTGAAGGCCCAGCTGACCAAGCAGAAGAAGGATCTGGAGCAGCTGAAGGAGGAGCAGCAGGGGGCACGTCGTACGTTTGACGCCAGTAAGGCCTTCCAGCACGCCAGCAAGGAGAACCAGCAGCCAGGGGCCACCCCCACTCTCCTCCGCCAGGGTCAGTCAGTGCGACTAGTGCCCCCCCCCTTACACGTTACCTCCCCCACACACACACACACACACGCATGACAGAGCTCCAGACTGTCACCAATTTGATGGCATTTGCCACCGCAAATCACCAGCGTTGGTGATTTTATTTTATTGAATAGTATTATTATTATTATTATTATTATTATTATTTAAATTATAAAGTCATATTTTGGTAAAACAGTTACCCAATTTAGTTTGATTATTTATTAGCCTCCTTCTGTGTCTCTGTCTCTGGCGCCGTATGCCGGCACAAAGTAACATCCTAGAGCTTTCAAGTTGTAGGGCATCAATGCCGGTCCCCAAATTCAAATTCATTGATTAATTTAAGAATAATGAAGCGTATCGACACGTTCTTCATTAAGAGAAATGCGCCATCACTCTTTTATTTTTTTGTTATATTGTTTTAGGTTGTTTTTTTGGTGCCACTGACTAACAGACAGAACTTAGTGATAGCCGTGCCACCAGTGTAAAGTGTGCAGCCCTGCATTGCGAGTAGGAAAAACCTGTTGGTTTTTCTTTGGGTTGCATCGATCTGAAGAGGGTTGCTTGTGGCTTTTTAGCTATATTTTTGTCTGTTAATAAGTTGCTTTCAGCCACCTCAGATGTCGTGTTGAGTCTGTCAACTAACTATACAATTTAAAGAATGGTGCAGGAAAATAAATAATGTAATCAGTAATAATGGTATGATTTTAACATATCATCAACTATTGGTAGATGGCTTTGGGTCACTTGGCACAGAAATGTATTATATATATATATATATATATATATATATTTATTTATACATTTTTCTTGCTGATTTTCTGAAGTGTCTGTCTTCTCCTTTAGGAAACCGCCGTTTGTAGATGTCCTCTTCGTCTTCCCCAGCAGACTTCCTGGTCTTCAAACCTCCAATTGCCACTTGGTTGTTAGGGATTCAGACATATTTTAATCAGCCATCAATCAAAATGGCTGTCAAATATTGTTTATTTATTCTTTAGTCTTTCTAACGATGTCTATTTTTGTGGAAATTGATTTGAGTTTAGGCCTTAGTTTCAGGTAATTGTCAGTAATCATTTTATAGTCAATAGTTGGGGTTGGAATAGTTATCTTTCACCCTTTTCTTGTCGTCAATGAATGAACAACCCACACTTTTATACATTTTAACGATAAGTACTGTTTTTTTTTAAGAAAAGTACCATGTCCTAATAAATTGAATTTGAAATGACTTGCTCATTGTAAATAAATAAATAAATAAAATGCCTTTAACTTATCTGTGTAGCTGGTAAATATAACAATATGTGTATGAAGAAAAATGATGGTAAGAACATGTGCAGTTCACTTCTGCTAACTGCGAATTGCCCTAGTTAACAACAATCCAAACCATTTCCCAGTATCCCACGAAATGAATTCTGTGCTGACAAAGTGCGTATGTGCCGCTGCATGCCCACTACGTAACACAAAATGTACCCTCTGATCATTTAAAACGGGTCTAATTCGTCCACGGAATGAAAATAGTGTTTTGCATTTCATGGATAGAAAGTAAAATAGCCTGTTTTTCCACTTTGGTGCCAGGCAATTGTGTCAGTGTTCATTGTATCTCGTGCCACAAAATACATTTAGTGCACGAGATTGAGCATGTTACGTTCGTCACCCTTGCTATTTTGATTCGTAACTTCACGTCATGCGTCTTTAGTTAAAGACTATATCACAATTGCCTCAAGATATAGGCGGTAATTTGCAATTTACCATGGCCTCACCCATATATTTCGAAAATATGGAAGTTTAGTTCAATTCTCCAATCTATCCTTTTAAAAATAACCGCGTTCATCTTTAGCCAATAGAGGGTGCTCCAAGACTGCAAACAGAAATTGAAGTTCATTTTATTTTTGATTTTTTTCTGCTCCGTATTCCATTTGTATTCACAGCAACACTCCATTCACAATACCAAAAAAAAACTCAAACCTCTCGACTACCAGGTAAATTTACAAGTCAGCTAACTTTAATTTTTTAAGTCAGTATGGGACAAAACATTGTCCTGTTGTAGCCCAGTGGTGATGGACAGAAAATGAGAGATAAGAGTTTAGCCTAGTTAGTTACAGTAGCCTCCAAGGTCGTAAATACTGCATGGTTTATGGCAGCACTGCTCCACGATACCCCTCTTGACTTTCTGCTCTTCTCGGCCTCGGGGTCCAGACGACGAACCCTTCCATAGCCGCGGACGATCCTCCTGCGCACGCTTCAACAGGAACCCTTTGATGCAAGGAGACGGTTGACACAAAAACGCCCACATTAACTTGTGAGTCGACTGCCACCCACAAAATACAAATAAAAAGCTTACCTTAAAAAAAAAAAAAAGAAAAACATTGGCCCATCAAACTTGACGGATCACTGTTTAATGGGGACTTTGTAGCTGTGTAATCAGATTTTGCCAATCCGTTTAGGCCTGTTTAAATCTCCACTTCAATGGGGAGGATAAGATTTAGAATCCAACATAAGCATAACATAGCTTTCCTACCGTTGGCGTTAACATCAGTGGAATCTCTGAGGTGGGTTTCAACTGAAGTGTTGGATCCAATAATGAGGTTTTTGGGGAGAGTATAATGAGGAATTTAGGGATTTCACAGGATTTGTACAATTGGTTTGTCATGCACCGAGACGCTGTTTGGTGGCAGATTCTGTCAAAAGAAGTAAAATAGCAGCTCCGTGCTCTGCCTTCAGAGGCTACAGCGGAGAGGGTCCACGTTGCATGCACACTAATGATTGGTTTGGATTTTTTTTTTAAATGCGTAGGTGGAAACTTTTCAAGCAAGCAGCCTAACGCAAACAATCCGTTTCTTTGTTTTGTTTTTATTTGGGCAACTGGTTAAATTAGGTTTCTCATTAGAGTGTTCGACCTTTAGAAAAAGATGACAGTTTTTGTGTAAACACATAGCCAGACTTAGGTCTGCTGGGCGAACCTTCCCACTGGTTATAACCACTCCAAATAAGTGAGAATTAAAACAATGTTTTTGCTGATAAGGTTTGTAAGTTTATTTTCAGTTCTTTTGGGTGTGAAGTCTGCTAAAGTTCTGATACAAATATAGGACTTAGTATACATGGTAATAGTTAATGGGCTCAATGACAAAAACTGAAAGTATGTTTTCTATGGAGTGGATGAGTGAAGGTTCCACAACATAACTATTTATTTTAAATCTTTAAAATAATGAAATGAATGTAAATCTATATTATTGGAAATTGTACTACGAAAAGATTTTATTTTAGGTCAGCAAGTAGGCATCACTTTTCTTTTGAAATTATCATCTAAGCGTTGTTTCCTATTGGTTAATCCTCATAAAAAGTGTCTTCCTATTGGTTAATCCTCATAAAACGTGTCATCCTATTGGTTAACCCTCATGAAAGTGACTTTCTATTGGCTAATCCTCACCAATGGCCGGCTGCAGGTCCCTCTTGCTGACGCTCCGGTTGGGGTTGTAGAAGAAGCCCCTGTCGCCACACACCAGGTAGAGGACGTCGACCAGGTGAGAGCCACACAGGTGCACTGTGGGGGAGGAGTCAGCACCCGGAGGAGGAGGGGCCAACGCCAGTATCAGTACATAAAGTCCATAAACAGTCCATAAAGCCAGCGCCATGTTGGGAACAGGTCTGAGGGGAGACAGAGAGAGAAAGAGGAATGGGGGATTTTGTAACAATGTTTTTTATCAGCCTTAATTGCTCCCACACATAAGTTCCACAGACACCACGTTTTGAGTCAAGTCAGCAGTGAGAGCTGAAGAAACAAAGGTAAATTGGGTCTAATTGATTGGTCTTGTCTGATACAGTGTAACAGGAAAGAACCAATTGGAAAGCCCCAAAAGTTAAAACCTTTGATACTCGGATCTGGGCCTTTCAATTGACCCAGGTGTGCAAAGCAAACACATGGATCAAATCTTATTGTCTGTTGGTTATAGAGGATAGGAGCACAGTTGTGAGACCTATAGAATGGCACTGAAACCTGAGAAAACTGCTATGATCGCAATGATTCTGATACAGCTGTCGGTTCAAGATACAACTTCAAAGCCATTTTTTTTCAGTCTTAGCCTTTCCAATTTTTTTTTTTTAAAGCTGTGAGTCCACCATGGCTTTGAGGCTCTTTAGAGCCAGTATGCACGGGAACGTCTGCTTTGCGACCGCAGGAGTGCAGGCTGCACGGTAGTCCACGTGGCCTTTGAAGGGAATAAACAGAATAATTCATAACTTCATCGACATATCAAACGGCAGGATGAAAAGCCTTAGTCCAGCCGCCGTCTTTCTAGATCCAGTCCCGATTATTATGGGGTCTGATATGCAACTCATGAACTCTGGAGGGTTGATCGACTTGAGTGCTTGGCAAACTACCGGAGGTGTGGAATGTTCCATATTAAGAGGAGCTGGACTGTATTCTGATGTTCTTCCCTTTCACCTTTTTTTTTATTTTTTTATTTTTTTAAATAATCTGACATTTTACATGATTTCCTGCGTGAAATGTTAAAACATGCCATGGCTGAGTCAGGTCTTCTTTCTTTCTTAAACAAAGGAGAAATCTAAATGACAGAGCGCTATGACCAGGTATTAAATACACGATCCCACTTAGAGGATTGGCAGGGTGTTAACAGACCTCGTTTTAACTCCAGATTGATGATACTTTCTCCTCTGCCAACTTGACTGACCCCAGCTGTCACCTCCAGGTGACTCGGGATACAAAAGCACAGAGCGACATGGCCCCACCCTGAACCCAATCCAGGCCGGACCAAACCTCATGCATGCGTTCGCACAAGAAATTGTATGATGTAAGATATTGTTCACTTTAATGAAGCATCATTTAAAAACACATAGAAACTAGCCACCCAAAAATGGACCAGTTGAAATGGTCCCAGCATAAAAGCTAGAAGAGAAGAAATGAGGTGGAGGAGCGAACACAGTCTGAGACATCTGTTAAGGAGAGGCTGCCAAAAGCAAGCACTAAGTACTGGGCCCAATTATACTACACAAACTAGTACTACACTAACTAATACTACACAAACAAATTCTACACTAACAAATACTATACTAACCATACTATACTAACTATATGACACTAACTAATACTACACTAACTAATACGACACTAACTAATACTATGCAAACTAATACTACACTAACTAATACTACATAAACTAGTACTACACTAGCTAATACTACACAAACTAATACTACATAGACTCATACTACACTAACTAATACTGCACTTACTAATACTGCACTAACTATACTACACAAACTATACTTGACTCAGTCATGCACAGCTCATGCTACAACTTTACCACAAAGAGTCCTTACTTATCTTAAGGTTTGAAAGGTATGACACACACACACACACACACACACAAACACACACACACACACACACGCACATGCACACTCTCAAACATTACCTGCAGAAGAGGAGACCACGGCAGGTAGCAGAGCAGGCTGCAGGGGATCTCCAGGTGAAAAAAAGGGCTTACCTGTCCCAACTCTGTCGCCTTTATACCTGCTGTTATGCTGCCGTCTGACTTGACTTCTTCTTCTACCTGGCTGGCTGCCAGGCTGGCTGGCTGGCTGGCTGGCTGGCTGGCTGGCTGGCTGGCTGCATGGCTCTGTCCACTCCTTCTATCTCCTCTCATCCTCCTGCTGAACCCGGGCAGCAGCATCAGCGGAAAACGCCTCTAAGTTCCTCACTGCCAACCTGACTCAGTAAGCACTCTGTAAGATGTGCTCGGAGTGGCACTAAGTGAAATCTACTGTGAGGCTTCACAGAGGAATGACCAGTATACTGCCTAATGTGTGTGTATATAAACGTCTGTATATAAATATAAATAGACAGAGAGAGAGAGAGAGAGAGAGAGAGAGAGAGAGAGAGAGAGAGAGAGAGAGATTAAAGCAAATACATGGTGTATAACAGACAAAACTAGAACCAGATCTACTAAATATATTGTATATAGAGAGACAGTGTAGGGAGACCTAACTTTCAAACACCAACACACACACACACACACACACACACACACACACACACACACACACACACACACACACACACACACACACACACACACACACACACACACATGAGAGAAAGAGAGCACAGCTGATCGCAAAGGGGATAGGTTGGGTGTAGGAAGGTAAGAGGGAAAA
>CM030174.1:32321502-32326502 GCA_017639675.1 Aplochiton taeniatus | reverse complement strand
TCCCTCCCTCCCTCCAGGCCAGCTCCTCGTCTGACTGGCGCAGTGCGAGGCTCACAAATAGAGTGGCGTAGACACGGCCATTGATTTGTGTCAGGTGGAACATATTAAATTGCCCCCTCATGCCTGTACCTGCATCGCTGTGATGTGTCGTTCTTTACGTGTGTGCGTGTGCGTGCTTAACTGTGGTGTGTGCTAATGTGTGGCTTTGTTGTGTGTGTGTGTGTGTGTGTGTGTGAATGTGTGTGGGTGTGCATGTGAGTGGTTAGCACTGTGCGATTCTATATTTGTTTGTTTGTGTGTGTGCGTGCGTGTGTGACACACGTCACCCCACTCCCGGGCCAAACCCTGTCATTTTGCGCCTGTCACATTCCGTTAAGTGTGTGTGCTCACTCCTTCTTGTTCTCTCTTCCTCCAGCCCTTCATCATCCCTTCATCACCTCATCACATCAGCTCTGTCACTCCACTCGCTCCTACGCAGTCTGCTCCCCTCCCCATCCTGCCTGTCTATCTCTCTCTTTACCTGTCTGTCTGTCTGTCTGTCTGTCTGTCTGTCTGTCTGTCTGTCTGTCTGTCTGTCTGTCTGTCTGTCTGTCTGTCTGTCTGTCTGTCTGTCTCCCTACATACCTGTCTGTCTGCCTACCTACCTGTCTGTGTGTCTGATTATGTTTCTTCCCATCTAGACTTCCAGTGTGCCTGTCTTTCTGCCGTCCTGCCTGTCTGTCTGTCTGCCTGTCCTTCCGTCATCCCACCGGCCTACCATTGTGTGTGTCAGAGATTGAAGGTTACACCAGAAAGCTATGAACGGGGGAGCGGTGAAAGAAGGATGAAGAGGAGGATGAAAGAGAGAAATAGAAGAGGGTTCGTTCTGTGAGGGAGGGAAAGAGAGAGACAGAGAGAGAGAGAGAGAGAGAGAGAGAGAGAGAGAGAGAGAGAGAGAGAGAGAGAGAGAGAGAGAGAGAGAGAGAGACGTGTGTGTGTGTGTGTGTGTGTGCGTGTGTTTCTTGTCTTGTTTGAGACGGTGCCGGCCTTACTAGACCTTGGCCTCAACACACTACGACTGGAATGTGGCCGTCAACTGTGCACGTGCACGTGCACGCTCCTCCCATGTCCAAGACGGCGCATTAGGTCCCCGGCTTTAATATCACTTATGTTAATGCTGCGGCACAACGTCGCCGTGCCAACCCTTGACGAGGGGACACTGATTCGCTAGGCTACAGCCGACGATGATAAATCACCGTCTGTAAAGGGTAAGATATACGGCCTGGGGGGGGGGGGGGGGGGCAAAGGGAGGGAGGTGAACGGAGTCCAGGCGGGAGTTGTGTGTTTGTCCCATTTTTTGCATAAACAGCTTGGGATAATGCAAACGCATTTGTACCGCTAAAGCTGTTTGTTGTGATGCTATGCGGTTTGGAACCCGCTGTGTATAGAAAACCTTGTTATGGAAATGAGGATAAACACAATGCCCCTCCCTCCCTCCTCCCAAATATAAGAAAATAAACTACAGTTTCCAATAATTTGACCAATTTTCCGTCAGTGTTATCGTTACCACACAACATGCAACAGACACGACGGAAACATAAGAAGAAGAAAATAAGTTCGGTTTATTTTCTTTTCCCCGCATCAAAGCATGGAAATATATATATTTATATAAATGTTTTATGCACTCTCCTTTGAAACGTCTCTCTATGGATGCTCCCTTTATTGGAGCCCGCTGCCCTCTTCTTCCTGGAAAGGCTAAATAGGAAATTGATTGTGGCATGATGTAGATAAAAGAGATCCCAAGGTTGTTGCTCGATGTGACAACACAAGAAGTGAAAAAGGTGGAGAAAACATTTGATCTTGCTCATATTTACTTAAGATTTTCTTATTATGGAAAGGCATTGGTAGGCTTTCATGTGTTTTCTTATATAATCTAAACTGCATTGTGTAAGAGAAGTTTCCTCCGTTGATTTGATAGACCGTCTCAGTTTGAAATCTGAATAAGACATTCTGAGGGCAGGCCTATGATCGCTGTCAAATCTGTTCCCTCCGCTGTGAGTGCAGATCTAGTGTTGTTTTTCTGTGTCTGGCTGGTGTTTTATAGCGCATGACTTTCAAACCAGTCCTTAGTGAGCAGCTCATCACTCCATCCATAACCATATCTACCTGTCCTAGATCTAGCCATCCTAGATCAGCTCCCCTTACAGCTGTATACGGCAGGCCTAGATATAGTCATAACAGATAAATCATCCCACTCTCAAACTAAATATAACCGGGTCTAGAGCTGGAGATTCTAGATCAGCTCCCCTTACAGCAATATACGGCAGGCCTAGATATAGTTCTAATAGATTAACCTTCCCACTATAATAGATGAAACTAAATGTCACCCAGTACATCCAGCTGGTAGTTCTACACAGGGCTGTTTCTAGCTTTTGGGGAGCCCTATGCGAGGTAGGGGGTCTATTTTGTGAAACTATTGTAGGGGAATTACAAACCCTCTAAGGTGGTCCAGGGGCATGCATTTAACATTTAAATTCATGGTGCACTTTAAAAGATCCATGGAAAATATATGCATATCATTGTTTCCCTCAGCACACAAGGGTGGTCGGTTCCTAATATAGACCAGTCATATTCATTTCTAGAGAAAAAAAATACATAAAATGACAGCGTTGGGGGCCCCTGGTAGCTTCGGGGATCCTATGCAACCACAGAGTCCGAATAAGGCAAGAAGGTTCTACTTACCTGCTCTACTTGACAGCTACATGTTACATTACATTACCCACTGAGCATAGACCTACTGAGCCTAGACCTGCTTTCCTATCCCACTGATTTGCAGCTCTGAATATTATATTATATTATATTATCCCGTCCTCACAGCGGTTCAAAGTCACTGGTTGTCTTTTGTAACCGAGACGCACAAAATGACAGCGCGTTGGCAAGTCTCCCTCGCCTCTGTCTGCGTTCACGTGGGGTATTTTCTTCCAGTGGCTGTAGTTCCCGACCTCGCCAATAGGTGGCATTGTGGATCTACAGCAGAGCCTAGCTCGGGCCTTCTGCGCTGCGCAGCAGTGATCTATTGGTTCTGTAAAATGTTGAGTCGACTTTAGTGCGTCGGGTTTTTGTGCGCTCTTGCTCTTTGTCCGTGGAGGGAGACAGATGAACAGGGAAATGGATCGCCGTTCGGTATTCCAATGTTAGACACTGCGGGAATCAATACCTATCGTTCCGTAATGGCTTCTCAAAAGAGACAAGGACCCTCCTGTCTCTCTGTCTCCCTCGCCGTCTGTCTCAGACTCTTTCTTTTTGTCTCTCTCTCTCTCTTTCTCTCTCTCTCTCTCTTTCTCTCTCTCTCTCTCTCTCTCTTTCTCCTTCTCTCTCTCTCTCCTTCTCTCTCTCTTTCTTTCTTTGTTTCTCTATTTGGCTCTGTATTTCTGTCTTTCTCTCTCTGGCTCTCTCTTTCTCCTTCTCTCTCTCTTTCTTTTTTTCCTCTCTCTGGCTCTGTATTTCTCTCTCTCTCTCTTTTTGTTTTCTGTCTTCCTCTCTCTCTCTCTCTCTCTCTCTCTCTCTCTCTTTCTGTTTTCTGTTTTCCTCTCTCTCTCACTCCTTCTGTTTCCTCTCTTTCTCTGCATTAGAAATATGGGGAAGGTAGATTCGTTGGTGAGCTATTCAGATCCTGTGACCGTGACAAAGTCGGAAAAATCATTATCTAACCTTTTGTACGTCCAAATTGCTGCTTCACAAGTATTGAACTGCTTAGGACAATCAACGAGCGTCTGTCAATGAAGGAAGCATCAACAGGCCGTTGAGACTGACAATAAAGCACTATTGAAACTCTTTAAAGCTTTCCAGTTAAATGTAACAAAATATTGTTCGTTTGAATGGGAATTAATTTGCTTTCAATTCAATTTGTAAGGTCAACTAACTCTGAATGGGGAAGTAGGCAGTCGGCCATTATCGTTGCATTTGTTCTGATTAAGCTCTGCCCATACACACAGTATGTTCAGGCTTGGCATTAAAAGGGGAATGATGAGGGGAAAATCCTTGGGGGAAAACGATAAGAGAAATCCTCTCGTTTGTTAATGAATCAATTGTGTTTTGAGAGAAAAAGAAATTAATTACATAACGAAATGTTTTTTTTTTTGTTGAAACAAGACAAAGAAATTAAATTCGAGGTCAATCAAGTTGAGATATAGAGGCACTTAATTTGTCATGTAAATGAAATGCTAAAGTGGAACGTCATTAATTATCGGAAACAATAAGAGGGTGACTGTCTGAAGTTCATTTCACTTGGTTCGTTTATAAAAGGCAAAAAAGAGGCTGCTCGCCCACAATGGACTTTTACTTTGAAAGGTAGCCCCTGGGACAGGAAGCTACATCAGGAAGTCAATACCTTTAATCAGGAAGTCATCGACGTCAACTAGGAAGTACTCAGACTATTAACTGTAATGACATCTACTGCAACTAATTAGGTTTTTTAAGGCAATGTCCTTTTGGAATGTCATTTCTGCCTAAGATATCCTGTCAAAAGTGTAATTGATGTCATCACCTTAAAACAAACACTTTTGTCTCTGCGCTGGCTGAGTAGTCAACAATGCGATCCATCAGTGTGACAAATGAGCGTTCAACCCATTTCTCAACAAACAGGAGCTTCAAGGGAAGAGTGGGGGCGATGCCCGGAATTCAGTTTATTTTTCATCGTCCCCTTTTTTCCTTCGACAAAACACGTTTTATTCCGGTTGGAAACACAGAAGTCCATTGGCTCTGCTGTTCCCAGCGTGGCGTGCTCTCTAACAACCGCATCTTCTCGGACAATTTCAGAATGAACAGTTTGGTGGAAGTAAAAGCTTATTCCAAACCTCCTCGGACAGAAAGCGCCCCCCCCCCCCCCCCCCCCACACACACACACACAAGCGCTATGCAACATTAAAGACACCACGCAAACATATTGTTCACAAACATTATTGGCTCCCTGAACACGGGGGCTAGCTAAATATTTTAGCCACAAAAGAACTGCTTTTAAC
>CM030174.1:32296502-32306502 GCA_017639675.1 Aplochiton taeniatus | reverse complement strand
CCGTCTGCCTACCTACCTGCCTACCTGGCTGCCCCACCCTGAGTGAAAGGAGAAGCACCCAGCTGGTTTGGAGCCTACACCATACAGGTAAGATATGCATCATCTGATAGATTGCTCAGTGGGCATTTGTGTTTATATACATATACGCTTGTGTGTATTTTTATTTTTGGGTGTGAGCGAGAGGTTGTCTCTGTTAGAAAGAGGATGGAGGTTTGTGTGTGGGTTTGTGTGTGTGTGTGTGTGTGTGTGTGTGTGTGTGTGTGAGTGTTTGGATTGCTTCAGAGATACGGAGAGGCCTCTGCCTCAGTCTGAGTGTCTCTACGGTCGCCCCCCCCCCCCCCATTCATATCCGGTTTAGCTTCCCACTCTCTGATTGAACGTGTGAACACCACTTCCTGGTGCTAGCGGTGCTGTTTACAAAACGCTTGTTGTTTTTGTTGTTACTGTTGTTGTTTTTGGTGTTGTTGTTTTTGGTGTTATTGTTCTTGTGCTTGAGAGGAAATAGATGCACTGTCAGCTGAGACTATGCCCGACTAGAGGGAGAGTTGTTTAAGGATGGAGAGATGGAGAGATGGAGAGGTGGAGGGATGGAGTGATGGAGAGATGGAGAGATGGAGAGATGGAGGGATGGAGGGATGGAGAGATGGAGAGATGGAGAGATGAAGAAATGGCGAGATTAGTGAAGAAACCAAGAATGGAATGCAAAGTTTAAAGGTGGTGACATAGAGAGATTGTCCAGAGTACTGGACCAACTTTGATTATTTTTAAGATAAAGTTAGACATAGATTATACCCAGTCCTAGACTAAATCAGTCAATTGAGATTCTTCATTAAAAATGTTTTTTAGTCTAGGACTTCATCTATGTTCGGGAAACCTGACCGAGATGTATTCTCATAGGACAGTCTGCTTATCAAAAAGCTTCATGTTGGCACCCATAGGTAGTTTTAAAATATATGTCGGCTAGAAAACGAATGCTAAGTAATTTCACTCTGTTCAATGGAGCTCTTCGTTTCAAATGCTCTGCCTCTAGTCTTTGCCACCATGATCAAAACTCTCAAGGACGCTTCATGTGACGCCAAAATCAGACTTTACATGCAGCTGCGCCCGGGGTGGTTTTAAGTAGGAGAATGACTGACAGTCGAAGATAAAGTAAACAGTCGCCATTAGGGGATACCCAGACCACTGGAGAACCTAATAGCTCAACGTCAACTTTTTTTCCAGACATCAGATTTATTTCTAGTTTTTGTCTGCCTTTGTGCGATGTTAACCTCTGTACTTTCACCCAGCACCCTGCTCACCCAACGCTCCTAGTTACCCCCCACCCCCCTCCCCACCCACCCCCCTCACACACACACACACACACACTCATATATCCTGCATTTTATCATGTGAGGAAGTCTTCCATTCCTTCAAAGGACATTTCCAATTTGATTTGGAGGAGTTTGGAGAGTGGAACTGTCTGGGTGAGTTTATAGCATGTGTCGTCTCCACGACAGATGGCACTCTGGGGTGGGGGGGTGGGGTGGGGTGGGGGGGGGGTAGCTTAATGCTTTTCCTAAGTGGGCCTGTCTGTCTGTCTGTCTGTCTGTCTGTCTGTCTGTCTGTCTGTCTGTCTGTTTGTCCCTCTGTCTGTCTGAGAGAAGCAGTGTGTATGCTAACAGGATGCAAAGAGAGGAGCCCTGGATTGTGGGCTCCAGTGAGGGTGTGTATGCTAACAGGATGCTAACAGGAGCCATGGAGTGGGGGCTCCAGTGAGGGTGTGTATGCTAACAGGATGCTAACAGGAGCCTTGGAGTGGGGGCTCCAGTGAGGGTGTGTATGCTAACAGGATGCTAACAGGAGCCTTGGAGTGGGGGCTCCAGTGAGGGTGTGTATGCTAACAGGATGCTAACAGGAGCCTTGGAGTGGGGGCTCCAGTGAGGGTGTGTATGCTAACAGGATGCTAACAGGAGCCATGGAGTGGGGGCCCTGTCACTGAGCAGAGTGTGGCCTCCCAGAGGTGGTGCTGGGGCTGGATCAATACTGAGTTTCAATTAATGTTCCCCCATGGGCTGAACACTGGGACTGGGTTTAGTACTAACTTTACATCTTTATCCTGATGGCTCTCTACCTCTACTTCACACACACACACACACACACACACACACACACACACACACACACACACACACACACACACACACACACACACATACACACACTCTCTCTCTCTCTCTCTCTCTCTCTCTCTCTGTGTCTCTCTCGCTCTACCTCTACCCCTATCTCTACCTTTACCTCATACTCAAACACACACTCTCTCTCCCTTTACTTCTTTATCCTGATGACTATTCTATTCTTTCCAGAATCACCCTGGGCCATGTTTCTCTCTCCTTTAATTCATTATTCCCTCATTACCGAGCAATGTTGTGGCCTTTGTCCCCGCTGAGGTGTGTGATGCGTGTGTGTGTGTGTGTGTGTGTGCGGTGCGTGTGTGTGTTTGTGTGCGTTGCGTGTGTGTGGGTGATGCGTGTGTGTGTGTGTGTGTGTGTGTGTGTGTGTGTGTGTGTGAGTGTGCGGTGCGTGTGTGTGAGTGTGCGGTGCGTGTGTGTGTGTGTGTGTGGTGCATGTGTGTGTGTGTGTGTGTGTGTGTTTTTCAGTCGGAGTAGAGTCAGGCTTCTCTCTCTCCAGGGTCGTACCTAAAGGCCTGTGAGAGAGAGAGGACATTTTACAACATGGCATCCTGGTAGTAAAGAAATGCTGCAAATGCAGTTTCCTAAGTGCCCCCCCCTCCCCTCCCCCCCCCCCCCGCTTTTACCAGGGCCCTCTCCTCCACCCGGCACACCCCTGGGGAGGGATCCAGATAAAGAGTGAACAGCGCTTGATGACACTCGCCGTAAATGCTTAATAGCAGGGGGGGGGGGGGTTGGACTTCAGCATGGAGGCAGTAATTTAGGAGTGGCTGGCATTAGTAGCAGTGCTACGTCCATCGATGGAACACTGCAGCACCAACCTAGCAATTAGAGACTTCTTGATTGGTTGTGTGTGTGTGTGTGTCTGTGTGTGTGTGTGTGTGTGTGTGTGTGTGTGTGTGTGTGTGTGTGGGTGTGTGTGTGTGTGGGGGGGGGGGGGGGGGTTTAGTATCGTTATTTGTATTTTTGGGGTAATGTCTTACATGCACGTAAAGATTAGCGTATATTCTCCCTTACGTACGTGTTTTTTTGTGCGTTTGTGTCTGTGTGTGTTTTCGTGTGTGTGTGTGCATGTGTGACGGTGCCTTCGGAGGTCAAAGGGCACGGTCCCTGCGGCCGTCCTCCTCCTGGTCTCCACTTCCCTCTGAACTCTCCTTCTTTCCTTCCCAGCCTCGGTGGTCCACTCCCTCCCCTGAGAGGAGCCTCCATTCTTTTTCATTAAAGTGCTATCATAGCAGTAAGGCTGAGGGCGCAGATGACATGCTCTTTCTCTGTTACTGCCCCCCTTCCTCCCCGCCCGCTCCCCCCCCCCCCCCCCCAAGCCCCCCTCCCCCACCCCCTTGCCCAGATCAAAAATCGTTAGGAGTGCAGAAGGTCAGTCCGACTTGTCTTAGTCCTCCTTAATGGCTCCTTTAGCAGAGGCTCCAGGGATGGGCTCTCTCGCTTTCTCTCTCCCTCTCTCTCTCTCTCTCTCTCTCTCTCTCTCTCTCTCTCTCTTTCTCTCTCACACACACGCACACTTACACACATGCACACGTACACTTGCACTTACACAACCCCCCCCCCCACACACACACACACACACACACACACACACATAGAGTTACACACAGAGTTGGCAAAGATTGCGTCTCCTTGTTCTAGATAAGTCTCCCCGTCTTAAATGTTCTCCTCCTTCTTTTTCTTACTTTCTTTTGTCCTCTCCTTCTTTTTCTTCCTTTCTTTTGTCCTCTCCTCCTTCTGTATTGGTCTCCTCCTTGTCTGTCCATTTTTCTCGCTTTGTATCACGTTGGCCTTTGTGCACTAATTAGATTTGCTGCATGTCAGAAATTATTATAAGTTATGTTGCTTTTCAATACTACATCATAAAGTTACATCTCAGCTAAAAAATATAACAGCTACAAAGTATATGGTCATCTATTCAAGAGAGTTTGATAATTAGTTTGCCAGGGTGAAAAGATTGTCTGTTTCTAGAATTCTTTAAGATGTCTTTCATATTTAACTTTGATTTCTGAGTGTAATGTCACAACCAGAAGATTCACTTCAAATACCGAACGTAGAATATTCACCGACTAAAGTCAACAAACAGAGACTTCTGAAGTTCTGAAAAGACGAAACTCAATGTCCGACTTTCTGTGTCATTCCGAGAGTCAGGGACGTTCATTTTCAAATGACCTCTGACCTCAGAGTTCCTGCTTTACCTGTCCGACCTTGTTGACCCTTTGACCTTGTGAGACTTCTTTTCATTGGTCAGTTGCCCGCTGTGTGAGCTCAGCATGCGGACAAGTGTTTTCTCCACAGTTTAATTAAGCCTATTGAGATAGGCTTCAGCAGCAGGGTATTAAAAGGACCTTCTGGGCACAAATAAACACACACACGCACGCACACGCACGCACGCACACGCACACACACACGCATGCGGCCCTCCATTCATCAGTCTGAGCTGACGCCCAGTTAATTGCCGGAGGGTTAACTGCAAGTGCTGGTGTAATTGCAGCAGGGCTGAGAGGTTTCATTTGGGCCGGGCCCCTTATTTATTTACCCGGGCTTTGAGGCCGTATTAATAGTCTGCCTGCTCACTGCTCCATCCATCAGGACAGGCAGGAGCGTGATGGAGAGGCCTGGGCTGGGGAGAGGCGGAGGGAGGGAGGGAGAGAGAGAGGGAGGGAGGATGGGGAGATAGAGGGGGAGGAGGAGGGAGAGGCCTGCTCAGAGAGAGGAGGAGGGAGGAGGAAGGATGGAGGAGAAAGAATGGTGAGATAGAGGGAGCGTGATGGAGAGGGCTAGACTGGGGCTGGGGAGAGGAGGAGGAAGGACGGAGGGAGGAGGGTGGAGGAGGGAGGAGGAAGGAGGGAGGAGGGTGGAGGAGGGAGGAGGAAGGAGGGAGGGAGGAGGGTGGAGGAGGGAGGAGGAAGGACGGAGGAGGGTGGATGGAGGAGGAGGGAGAGGCCATCTCCGGCGAGGGAGAAGAGGAGAAAAGAAGGAGCGTGATGGAGAGACGGGATGAGAAATAATTCCTGTTTATCCAGTGCAGGCGGAGCTCAATGCTAACAAACAGCTAACCCTGATACATGAAGAAGTGAATGGGAAGAAGCTCAATGCTAACAAACAGCTAACCCTGACACCTGAAGTGAATGGAAAGAAGCTCAATGCTAACAAACAGCTAACCCTGATACATGAAGAAGTGAATTGGAAGAAGCTCAATGCTAACAAATAGCTAACCTTGATACATGAAGAAGTGAATGGGAAGAAGCTCAATGCTAACAAACAGCTAACCCTGACACCTGAAGTGAATTGGAAGAATCTCAATGCTAACAAACAGCTAACCCTGATACATGAAGAAGTGAATGGGAAGAAGCTCAATGCTAACAAACAGCTAACCCTAACACCAGAGGTTAATGGGTACGAAGCTCAATGCTAACAAACAGCTAACCCTGACACCAGAAGTGAATGGGAAGAATCTCAATGCTAACAGACAGCTAACCCTGACACCTGAAGTGAATGGGAAGAATCTCAATGCTAACAAACAGCTAACCCTGACACCTGAAGTGAATGGGAAGAATCTCAATGCTAACAAACAGCTAACCCTGACACCTGAAGTGAATGGGAAGAATCTCAATGCTAACAAACAGCTAACCCTGACACCTGCAGTGAATGGGAAGAATCTCAATGCTAACAAACAGCTAACCCTGACACCTGAAGTGAATGGGAATAATCTCAATGCTAACAAACAGCTAACCCTGACACCTGAAGTGAATGGGAAGAAGCTGAATCCCTTTCAATAGCGAATCAAACCACGGGCCGCGTGAACTCAAAGACAATTTTTGTTATGTAGCTTGGTATTTCCGAGGAACGTCGTCGATAAGACCATACTTCTGTGGCACCAGAAACACGCCGGTCCAAACCGTCGCCTTCAGACCCTCACACTGAGAGCTGAACTTTCTTGAAGATTCCATCCAAACTGAAAGTACCACAAAAAAAGAAAAAAAGAAAACTAGGTTGAATTGATTGGCTTTCTTGTTGAGCCTCAATGGCTACTTTCTCCCTCTCCCACTCATCACCCACTCTCTCGCTCTCTTTACCTTTGCTCTCGCCTTCTTACTATCTCTTCTCTTTCTCCTTTATTTCTCCCCCCTCTCTCTCCCCATCTCCCTCTCTCACTTGACAAAGCGTCCTGTAGCTTGTTAGCTGTGTCCTCTAAATGTTGTGTGGATCCTCCACACAGGAGTACTTCCTTTAACACAACTCCACTAACACTGCTTTACTGTGCCATGTGTATGGCGTGGTGTGTTTTTAATGTCTTTTGACTTTTTATTATTTTACTATTCTTTTTGACCACAGGGAGGAGGGGAGTGTGTGTGTGTGTGTGGGGGGGGGGGGGGGGGGGGGAGTGTGGAGGGGAGGGGAGGGGAGGAAGAGGCCTTGGTAATCAAATTGATTTAACAAAGAAAGCGAGTTCAAAAGCTTTTTTTCTTTGCGCGACTAGCCTTTAGTTGAAGGCGGGAAGGAGAGAGGAGGGCAGTCCCATCGCCGTGAAAAACACTGCCGACAAAATGTCACCTCCTTGATCTGCTAGACAGCCCCGCCTTTGAAAAGACGAGTGGATTAATTGGAAAATTACAAATCTGTTTGAGGTGGGACCTGCTTTTTGAAGTGAAAGGTTTGGTCTGTGGTGTGTGTGTGGGTGTGTGTGTCCACGTGTGTGTTTAAGTGAGTGTGTGCGAATGTGTGGGTTTGTCTGTGTGAGAGAGAGAGATGTACATACATATACATTGTGTACTTCATGCCAATAAAGCCATCTGAGAGAGAGAGAGAGAGAGAGAGAGAGAGAGAGAGAGGGAAAGGCAGAGAGAGAGAGAGAGGGGGGGGGGGAGAAAGAGAGGGAGAGAGAGTGAGAGAGAGAGAGAGAGAAAGAGAGAGAGATAGTGTGTGTGTGTGTGTGTGTTTATGTGTGTGTGTGTGTGTGTGTGTGTGTGTGTGTGTGTGTGTGTGTGTGTATGTGTTTATGTGTCTGTGTGTGTGTGTGTGTGTGTGTGTGCGTGTGTGTGTGTGTGTGTGTATGTGTGTTTATGTGTGTGTGTGTGTGGGGAAGGAAAAAGAGAAAGAGCAGAGGAGGGTGGGATCAATTCCCAGAAACCATCTGAGCCCTCAGCCCCTCCTCTGGGTCCAATCATCTATCTAACACACACACACACACACACACACACACACACACACACACACGCAGACACACAGATATACATACACAGAGACACACAGGCACAGATACACACACATACTCACGCACACACACACACACACACTCACACACACACGCACGTACAGGCGCACACAAACACACACACACACACACACACTCACACACACACACACACAAACACACACACACATAGACATACACACACACACACACACACACACACAAACACGCGGTCCATCCATCCGTCCGTCCGTCTGTCCATCCATCCCTCCATCTCTGTGACATGATTGTTCATCAAAGAGGGGTGGGGGGCATGGAAACTCCCTTTTTACCCCTTCTTTTTCTGATTTCCTGAGGAGGAAGAGAGGGAGGGAGGGAGGGAGGGAGGGAGAGAGCGAGCGAGAGAGAGAGAGAGAGAGAGAGAGAGAGAGAGAGAGAGAGAGAGAGAGAGAGAGAGGGAGGGAGGGAGGGAAAGAGAGAGAGAGGGAGGATGGGAGAGAGAGAGGGAGGAAAGGAGGGAGAGAGGGAGGGAGGGAGGAGAGAGAGAGAAGGGAGAGGAGAAATGGGGAATCATATTAAGGCTCATCATTGGGATGGATTTATCTGTCTCATCGTTTTAATTGCCACCCTGTGAATTTGCTACGTGTGAGTTCTGAGGCGTCAGAGTTCGTTTGTGTACGTGTGTGTGTGTATCTGTGTGTGTGTGTCTGCGTGTGCGAATGTCTGTGTGTGCGTGTGTGTGTGTGTGTGTGTGTGTGTGTGTGTGTGTGCGTGTGTGTGTGTGTGCGTGTGTGTCTGTGTGTACAAATGCCTGAGTGTGTGTGTGTGTGCGTGCGTGTGTGTGTGTGTGTGTGTGTGTGTGTGCGTGTGCATGCGTGCCTGCGTTGCCTGTCCTAATTCTCCATTCCTCTCTGGCCTATAACAGCCACTTCATCAAACTCATCCGGTGGAAACACACACAGAGATCAGACACACGTAAATACTACCGACTTTTAAACCGCCATCAATTCCCCTTCACTATGCCTCACCGCAAAACCCACCATGCATACCTCACGCTAACAAGAAGAGGGATATGGAGGGAGGAAGGGAGCGAGGGAGGGAGGGAGGGAGGAAGGAAGGGAGCGAGGGAGGGAGCGAGGGAGGGAGGGAGCGAGCGAGGGAGAGGGAGAGGGAGCGATAGATAGACACAAATAAAGGCAGTGAGAGATAGAGGGAAAGAGAGATTGAGAGATAGAAAGGGAGATAGAGAGTGAGAGGTAGAGCGACAGAGAGATAGAAAGAGCGAGAAAGAGAGAGTGAGAGAGAAAAAGAGAGAGTTAGAGATGTAAAGTTAGAGACAGAGTGAGAGAGAGTGAGAGGTTGAGCGACAGAGATAGAAAGTGAGAGACAGAGAGAGAGAGAAAGTGAGATACTGAGTATACAGTATACATCACTTCCTGTTAAATTCAGGATACAGTATACATCACTTCCTGTTATATTCAGTATACATCACTTCCTGTTAAATTCAGTATACATCACTTCTTGTTATATTCAGTATATATCCCTTCTTGTCATATTCAGTATACAGTATACATCACTTCCTGTTATATTCAGTATACAGTATACATCACTTCCTGTTATATTCAGTATACATTATACATCACTTCCTGTTATATTCAGTATACAGTATACATCACTTCCTGTTATATTCAGTATACATTATACATCACTTCCTGTTATATTCAGTATACAGTATACATCACTTCCTGTTATATTCAGTATACATTATACATCACTTCCTGTTATATTCAGTATACAGTATACATCACTTCCTGTTATATTCAGTATACAGTATGCATCACTTCCTGTTATATTCAGTATACAGTATACATCACTTCTTGTTATATTCAGTATACAGTATACATCACTTCCTGTTATATTCAGTACACAGTATACATCACTTCCTGTTATATTCAGTATACAGTATACATCACTTCTTGTTATATCCAGTATACAGTATACATCACTTCCTGTTATATTCAGTATACAGTATACATCACTTCCTGTTATATTCAGTACACAGTATACATTACTTCCTGTTATATTCAGTGTACAGTATACATCACTTCCTGTTATATTCAGTATACAGTATAAATCACTCCCTGTAGACTCCTTAGGCAGCTCAACAACAGTCCAAAGTTCCATCAAGCAGTCATTTTATTGTTAGTCCATAAATTATTTCCCTCGATAAATATGTCAAGCAGCATAAACTGGCTGTTTTCTTGTGTGTGGGTGTGTGTGTGTGTGTGTGTGTGTGTGTGTGTGTGTGTGGGTGTATGTGTGTGTGTGAGTGTGTGTGTGTGTGTGTGTGTGTGTGTGTGTGTGTGTGTTTGTGTGTGTGTGGGTGTGTGTGTGTGTGTGTGTGTGTGTGTGTGTATACGTGTGTGTATGTCTGCTTGTGTGTATTTGTGTGTGTGTGTGTGTGTGCTTATGTGTGTGTGTGCTTATGTGTGTGTGTTTGTGTGTGTGTGTGTGTGTGTGTGTGTGTGTGTGTCTGTGGGCAGCCTTATGGCAGTATAAGGGATTTTATGACGGCACGTTTATATTTTCCCCTCATTACTTAAATGAATGGACTGCCAGCGAGGGTCGTAAA
>CM030174.1:32284002-32289002 GCA_017639675.1 Aplochiton taeniatus | reverse complement strand
GAGAGAGAGACATTAAAACACAGTTGTAAGTCCTTGGTCCTCCTCTTGGGAGGTGGTAATAACCGGACAGAGAGAGGCTCCTATTCTGAGGGCCCAGCCCAGACATAACAATCAGACGTTTCCGGTAACATCGAAGGATTTAGTTCTATATCGATGGCGATTGATGAGACGGTGTGTGTGTGTGTGTGTGTGTGTGTGTGTGTGTGTGCGTGTGTGTGAATGTGTATGCATGTACATGGTGCGTGTGTGTGTTTCT
The DNA here is from genome assembly GCA_017639675.1 of Aplochiton taeniatus. Lineage (NCBI taxonomy): Eukaryota > Metazoa > Chordata > Actinopteri > Galaxiiformes > Galaxiidae > Aplochiton > Aplochiton taeniatus. The sequence continues at coordinate 32,288,746 of CM030174.1, read as the reverse complement.
GTGTGTGTATATGTGTGTTTCTGTGTGTGGGTGTGTGTCTGTGTGTATGTGCGCGCCACTCGGTGTGTGGTCAACTGGATATTGTATTTATATCTTCCAGGAAATGTTAAGCTTTTCCAGAAGCGGAGAAATTAATATTTCCCTCCTGCGCGATACTTTACACCACATTTGAATTGATTGCCACTGCTGGGGGTGTACTCAGCATTCTAGTAACACTGCCCCCCGGTGGCCAGAGTCAGCACCTACAGGCTGGCTGGTGGCAGGGGAAGGTGGTGATTCTTTACATACAGTCCCCTCCAAAAGTATTGGAACAGTAATGCCAATTCCTTTATTTTTGCTGTAGACTGAAAGTGTTTGGGTTTGACACCAAAAGATGAATATGAGACAAAAGATCAATATGTCAGCTTTTATTTCCAGGTATTTTCATCTGGATCTGATAAACAACTTAGAAGATATCATTATTTGAAAAGAAAGACCACATTTTTAGATGAGCAAAAGTATTGGAACAGATAGACTTGAAATGGATTTAAGTGAATAAGACTCAATATTTTGTTGCAAATCCTTTGCTTTCAATAACTGCATCAAGCCTGCGACCCATGGACATCACCAAACTTTTGCATTCTTCTTTTGTTATGCCTTTCCAGGCTTTCACTGCAGCCTCTTTCAGTTGTTGCTTGTTTTGGGGGGTTTCTCCCTTCAGTCTCCTTTTAAGAAGGTAAAAAGAATGCTCTATAGGGTTTAAGTCTGGAGATTGACTTGGCCAGTCTAGGACCTTCCACTTCTTGCCCCTGATGAACTCCTTTGTTGCTTTTGCAGTGTGTTTAGGGTCATTATCTTGCTGCATGACAAAGGATCTCCCAATCAGTTTGGTTGCATCCTTCTTTAAATTGGCAGACAAAATGTTTCTGTAGACTTCCGAATTCATTTTGCTGCCGCCATCATGTGTTACATCATCAATGAAAATTAATGAGCCCGTCCCAGAAGAAGCCATTGAAGCCCAAGCCATCACATTACCTCCACCGTGTTTCACAGATGAGCTTGTGTTTTGGGGGTCATGAGCAGATCCTTTTTTTCTCCAAACCTTAGCCTTTCCATCACTCTGGTAGAAGTTAATCTTCGTCTCATCAGTCCATAAAACTTTTTCCCAGAATTTTTGAGGCTCGTCTCTGTACTTTTTGGCAAAATCCAGCCTGGCCTTCCTATTCTTTATGCTAATGAATGGCTTGCATCTTCTGGTGTAGCCTCTGTACTGTTGTCCATGAAGTCTTCTGCGAACAGTGGATTCTGAAACCTTCACTCCTGCCCTCTGGAGGTTGTTGTTGATCTCACCAACAGTAGTTTTAGGGTCTTTCTTCACAGCTCTGACAATGTTTCTGTCGTCAACTGCTGTTGTTTTCCTTGGTCGTCCCGTTGGATGTCTGTTACTTAGTACACCAGTAGTTTGTTTCTTCCTGAGGATATTCCAAATTGTTGTACTGGCTATGGCTAGTGTCTGTGCAATGGCTCTGATTGATTTCCCATCTTCTCTTAGCTTCACAATTGCTTTCTTTTCACCCATAGACAGTTCTCTGCTTTTCATGTTGATTACTATAACTGCAGTCTGCACAGGCAAAACCAGAATCTGAAACTGAGCCTAGACATTCAGTGTTATTTATTGTTTGAATAATAAATGTCATAAGACACACCTGGGCAACAAAACACACCTGTTAGTCACATGTTCCAATACTTTTGCTCAACAAAAAATGTGGTGTTCCTTTATAAATAATGATATCTTCTAAGTTGTTTATCAGATCCAGATGAAAATACCTGGAAATAAAAGCTGACATATTGATCTTTTGTCTCATATTCATCTTTTGGTGTCAAACCCAAACGCTTTCAGTCTACAGCAAAAATAAAGGAATTGGCATTACTGTTCCAATACTTTTGGAGGGGACTGTATATGAGTGTGTGTGGGTGGGTGTGTGGGTGTGTGGGTGGGTGGGTGGATGGGTGTGTGTGTGTGTGTGTTGGAGAAGAAGTCAGAATACCAGGACAGAGAGACTGACTGTCTGTCTGTCTGTCTGTCTGTCTGTCTGTCTGTCTGTCTGTCTGTCTGTCTGTCTGACTGACTGACTGACTGACTGACTGACTGACTGACTGACTGAGTTTGTGTTTGAGCAATTGTATTTTCTTGACCAGGCATATATTTTCAAAGCCTCCCCCCAACACACACACACACGCACACGCACACGCACACGCACACGCACACGCACACACACACACACACACACACACACACACAAACACACACACACACAGAGTCGCCCCCCCCCCCTTTTATCCCAAATGATAAATGATCATAGAGTTTTTCTGGTATTGATTGCGCGGCTTTTATGGAATTACATCTTTGGTTGGGCTCAGGGTTTTTAGAGGGAAGACAAATAGGTGGGAGAGTAAGCGCAACACTCTGAGCCCAGGCCCTTAGACAGATTGGTACGGGGCCGCCCTGGGGCCGAGGGCCCCATTCCAACTCTTCGGACAGGCATCCATCCTTCTCCAGTCATTTGTTGAAAAGCCTTGCTGACGGCGATGGGCGCAGAGTGTTGTCAGGTGCAAAATACATATCCGCCTAGATTAACCAATATGAAGGAAGAAAAAAAATGATAAAAGGCCACTTAGTGGGGAGTGGTCATGGGCAACGTTTTTTTTCTTTCTTTTTTTTCTCGTTTTTGTGCTGGTTTACAAACACACTGGTTGATACAAAACAATGTATACTATATACTAATATGCTTACTTTCATCAAGAACATCGAAGTAGAAGTTTAAAAACATATTTAATTAGCTTTATACTTACCACTAAACATACAGTAACAAGGTTCAAATTATTTCTCAGGTTGAAAGCTACAAGACAGCTTTAGATAAACAACAAAAGCTAAACACTGTATTTAGTGTTTGACAATTAGCGTGGGAAACGATTTCCAGCTCTGAAAACAGAAAGCATGTCTTTATTTTCGGTTTGGCTTTTTCTTCTTCTTTGGTTTCTCTTCAGTTTCCCCCTCGAGGCCTTCCAGCAGAACATCGCCAAGAAGTCCATTGAATGTCCCGAATCGATTATTACAAATGCCTTTCACTGCGGAGGGAGTAACTGTCAACAAGCAATTAGCAAGTCAGTGCTGCAAATCTAAACGGAAATATGTAGGCATTGGCGAAAATGTGTTAATGACCGTACAGTCATTAAATATTCACGCAACGAGGTAAGCTGGCCTGGGCACAACAGACACGCACACACTCACACCCTTTCACACACACACACACACACACACACACACACACACACACACACACACACACACACACACACACACACACACACACACACACACACACACACACACTGCTCGAGAGTGTGTGTGGAAAACCTTGGTATACTTAGGGGGCTGGCTTGCTAAGCGGCAGGAATGGTGGGTGGGGTGTTGTTGTGTGTGTGTGTGTGTGTGTGTGTGTGTGTGGGGGCGACGTAATTCGGTGATGGCAGAGCGGTCCATTAACAAAATCAGGGAATATGGAGAAGGGGGTGCTCACTTACGCACTTTGGCTGTTTTCTCACAGGAGAGGCCAAAAAACACAAGGTCACACCACTCTCTCTCTCCTGAACTTGGTCCTCAAGTAATCACAAAAGAGTCTATTCGACAGAAAGAACGTCCATGTGCATTGGTGACTCATCTCCCGTATGTGTTTTGCATGCATTAAAAGTAAAGAGTAAACGAATGTGAATCTTTCACAAAACGGAAAATAATTTAGACAGATTACTAGACGATTAAAACTAAGAAGTCGTGATTTATAATCAGGTGAAAGGGTTGGGGGTATACATATATATATATATATATATATATATATATATATATATATATATATATATATATATATATATATATATATATATATATATATATATATATATATATAGTCTAGGGGAGGAGAGAACAGAGTTATGCAGATTAAAGCAATAAGGGACTGTGAAGGACAGGAATGAAAAGAAAAAGGAAGATAACGAAAATATAAAAACATATACAAATATAAGAAATAAACAGGGCCCAAAGCGTAAAGGGAACGTTTGAGGACGAAATAAGAGAATGACGGACAGAGTCCTGCTTTCGCGGTCTTATTAGAAACTGCACAGATAGCTGCCACCCACGAGCCCGCAGGACTACAGGCCGACAATAACACACACTGCAGCGTCACACCGAGAACATTCCTCCTCATCCCGTCTCAGCCCCCGCTGCATGATTGCCAAACATAGACTGCTGGCGAGCACATTAATTTTTCACACGATGGTTGTTTTTATAAGATAGGGTCCAGCGTTGCTGTTGTTTGTTTGTGTATTTTATTTTATATATTTTTTTTCAAACAAAAAAGCCTGCTGGGTGGGCCGCGTTCTGAAGCAATAGGTGGTTATCTTCACGTGACGTAAATAAACAAAAACAAAACGCAAACGAAAGGGAAAATAATGGGCTTACCCGGAGTGATTGTCTCGTGTAAAAGCCGCCTAGCTCGCGCTAAATGCATACATTATGACAGCGCACGTGGGCGGCGAAGGGTAATTGAATGGTGAACTATTGAAGTTCCCAGTAGAGCCGGGACCATACAGCGGTGGTTATCTGACATCGATTGAAATCCCGTTGCCACAGACGTGATTGTGTTTCCTCATAATCTATAGAGACCGCCGCGGGCAGTTGTTGATTGAATAACATATTGGATCGCTGTTT
>CM030174.1:32261502-32269002 GCA_017639675.1 Aplochiton taeniatus | reverse complement strand
GTGTGTGTGTGTGTGTGTGTGTGTGTGTGTGTGTGTCTCCCTGTGCGTCAGGCTCCCCAGCTGTCCTATGAATGATAATGAGGCTTGTAATAATCCACGTAGGTTTTTGGATGGGGGCTGGATCAAGAGAGAAAGAGATAGAGAGAGAGAGAGAGAGAGAGAGAGAGAGAGAGAGAGAGAGAGAGAGAGAGAGAGAGAGAGAGAGAGAGAGAACAAAAGAACATGCATTTGTGTGAATGTATTTATATGTGTGTGTGTGTGTGTGTGTACTCTATTCCAGTTGGGGGGGCTCCGTCTCCTAGGGGGTCACAGTATAGAGGATCAGAAGCCAGCAGGAGACTCAGGTGCAGAACGAGAGAGAGAGACTCAATTAGGAATGCTGAACAGAAACCTCAGATTAGTGTGTGTGTGTGTGTGTGTGTGTGTGTGTCAGTGCGTGTGTGTACTAAAGTGTATTTGTATGTGTGTAGATGCATACATGTGTGTGTGTGTGTGTGAGAGGGTGTATTTGTGTGTGTGTGTGTGTGTGTGTGTGTGTGTGTGTGTGTGAGAGAGAGTGTTTTTGTGTGTGTGTGTGTGTGTGTGTGTGTGTGTGTGTGTGTGTGTGTGTGTGTGTGTGTGTGTTCGAAGCCTCTGCCAGAGGACACACCCTAACTTCAAAGGCATCCATATTATCTTTCATTAATGCACACCAGTCGAATTGAAATGAAGATTGTTGTGGAGTGCTTAGCTTAGGTTTCCTCAGCGGCCAGCTATCGCTTTAACTCTTTTTCTTTCTCTTTCTCTTTCGCTCTCTCTCTCTCTTTTTCTATCTCTTTCTTTCTCTCTCTCTTTATCTTTCTCTGTCTGTCCCTCTTTCCCTGTCTCTCTTTTCTTTTCTCTCTGTCTCTCTAACTCTATTTCTATTTCTCTCGATCTCTCTTTCTCTCTATCTGTTTCTCTTTTTCTTTCTACTTTTCTGTCTCCATCTCCCTCCCTCCTTTCTCTCTCTCTCTCTCTCCCTCTCTCTCTCTCTCTCTCTCTCTCTCTCTCTCTCTCTCTCTCTCTCTCTCTCTCTCTCTCTCTTTGTATCTCTCTATTGCAATGCCTTTTACTGTGACTAAATAACTCTTTCTTTCTTTTTATTTATCTTTATTTATCTTTCTCTCTGTTCTCATCTCTCCCCATCCTTCTTTCTCTCTGTTCTCATATCTCTCTCCATCCCTCTTTCTCTCTGTTCTCATATCTCTCTCCATCCCTCTTTCTCTCTGTTCTCATATCTCTCCGCATCCCTCTTTCTCTCTGTTCTCATCACTCTCCATCCCTCTTTCTCTCTGTTCTCATCACTCTCCATCTCAGTGTAATTCAGTGTTCCTCCCTCTATGTATGCATGGATCATGCTTTTTTCTATGTCTGTTGTGGCCGTGTGTGTATCGATGTGCATGTGGGTCGTTGGGTTTGTGTGTGTGTGTGTTTTGCGGTCTATCTAAATTACATATACATGACCTCCCTCCAACCCCTGTGTGTGTGTGTGTGGGGGTGTGTGTGTGTGTGTGTGTGCGTGTGTGTTTTCGGTCTTTCTAAGACACCTATACATGACCTCCCTCCAACCCCTGTGTGTGTGTGTGTGTGTGTGTGTGTGTGTGTGTGTGTGTGTGTGTGTGTGTTTTTGGTCTTTCTAAGCCACCTATACATGACCTCCCTCCAACCCCTGTGTGTGTGTGTGTGTGTGTGTGTGTGAGTGTTTTCGGTCTATCTAAGACACCTATACATGACCTCCCTCCAACCCCTGTGTGTGTGTGTGTGTGTGTGTGTGTGTGTGTGTGTGTGTGTGTGTGTGTGTGTGTGTGTGTGTTTTCGGTCTATCTAAGACACCTATACATGACCTCCCTCCAACCTCTCGCTCAGGTGATTCATCACCACAGCAACCGGACCTCAGGGATCAGCGGCGGATGGGCCGATTGATCGCCTAAGGAACAGTAATTAAGAGAGCTCGCACTAATAGGCAAGCAGGGAGCTTTCACTGTGACATGCACAAGCGTGGGACAGAGGGAAGGGGGGATGGAGGGATGGAGGGAGGGAGGGAGGGAGGGAGGGAGGGAGGAGAAGGGGGAGAGTGGCCGTACATTTGCGCCGAGAAAGAGAGAGAACGAGAGATAGAAAGATGGGTGAAAAGCATGCCTTTTTAGCTGTTGGACATAATTTAGACATCAAATCCGCAGCGATCAATGAAAAAGATGGAGAGATCAGTGGAGGAGGTGGAGAGGGGAGTAATGGAGTAGATTGGATATCTAACGAGGAGAAAAGAGGGGGAACAAGGAGAAGGAGGAGAGGAAAAAAAGGGATGGCCTGTCAGCTTTGACTAACAAATCCACGCAAAGTCCCTTACCTTGTTGGCTTGGTGCCAAGTGTGTGTGTGTGTGTGTGTGTGTGTGTGTGTGTGTGTGTGTGTGTGTGTGTCTGCCCATCTAACCCAGTCTCCCTGAAATGAGAGATGGAGGGATGAGGAGGAAGTTAGGAATGAGGAAGACATGAATGATGAAGATGAAGGGAGATCTTTGTATTCTCTATCTCTCCCCATCCCTCTCCTCATTAAAAGCAGCAGCTTAATTCTCCCTCACAAAGATAACCAACTCCCTCTCACACACACACACACACACACACACACACACACACACACACACACACACACACACAAACAGGTTTTGCACCCCGAGTTCTGAACCTTGTAGAAGGCTTCCCAAATCCCTTCGTAAACAATTAGTGGAGTTATGGACTGTTAAATGAGATGAGAGCAGATAAAGGAAGCTCAATTGTTTGTTTGTCCACTGGGAGGGAGGGAGGGTTGTTCTGTTGTCAGGGAGACAGTGTTCAGTCAGAAACATTCCCCCACCTCCCACTTTGAGATTCATATATGCACCGCAACGTTTAAACTGTTTGTTTCATTCTATAGGAGTTTTCAAAATAATCAACTACGTTTGAGTGTCAATGTGAGGCCATCAAATAAACACAAGATCAGAGGTTAATGAACTCTTCTTGTGGGTGTTAAGGTCTCGACACACACGGTGAGCTCTTGTGGATGTTAAGGTATCAACCCACACCTGGTGTTGATGGTGACCTCTCGTGGCTGTTGAAACTAAACACCAAACCATTAAGGAGCGTAAGAACTATAAGATGACTTGAAAGGTTCAGTCTGAACACCACGGGCCGGTTTCCCAGACATAGATGAAGCCTAGTCCTAGACCAAATCTCCCTGTCGTTTGAGATTCTTCATTGAAAACGTTTTTTTTCAGTCTAGGACTGATCTTTGTCCGGTAGACTAGCCCCACATTAGCTGTGTCCCAATTCAGGGGCCGCGGTCTACGAGGGCTATGCCTATGCAGACCGTGAAGGCCGAACCGAGCGTTGTTAAATGAGATGAAATGAGACGGTCTGGTCTCCTGAGGATTTCCTGTTTGCGTCCCCAGCTGTTCCCACCCTCACCGTTACGTCATGACACTTGTATCCAATCATCACCGGCACGCAATGAATTCTGGGAGAGGTGTGGCCACGAAGGATGCAGCAGTTGAATCCTTCAAATTTGGGAAAAGAAGGCCGCATTTCTCGGGCCGCATTTGAAGGAGCCTTCGAAATGGGCCAGCCCTGGCCCCCCGCTGTGACGCATTTGGTCTTCAAATGCAACCTTGGAAGGCTGCGGCCCCTGGATTGGGACTGTGATGGGAAAATCGAAAAACAAACGGACGTTATTTCTCAAAGTATTTAATTATTTCGATCTCACTGGAGTGCGGAGACATAAAAAATCCGTAACAGGACGTAGCCATTGTCTCAGCATTCTGCTCCTCACCCCTAATTGTCCGCACCTGTCTCGTTACCATTACTGATCCCACCTGTGTCTTCCCCTGTGTATATAAATCGCCTCCCTGGTCCCTGTCCTTTGTTACTTGATCGCCCTGTGTACAAGAAGAACCACTTAGTGAGACCCTCACGTTCCAAGATTGTTCATGGCGATTTTGTTCCAAGTTTTTTGTAAGATCACATGGTATATTTAGGCCTAAAAGTGTATAACAATCCTTGGCTTTCTTATTCCGGTCCTTTCCTTGGGTTACAACCCTGACAATATGGTCTTAATCAGTGTCCTCTGTGGGGTTTACATACAGTACTGCGCAAAGGTTTTAGGCAGGTGTGTAAAGTAAGAATGCTTTCAAAAATCAAAGTGTTAATAGTTTGTTTTTATTAATTAACTAAATGCAAAGTGAATGAACAAATGAAAAATCTAAATCAAATCTATATTTGCTGTGACCACTCTTTGCTTTCCCATTTTTACCAGCATTTTCCACATCTGCCAAAAACCTTTGCACAGTACTGTATAATGAACCAAGTTCACTAGCACATTTAGTCAGTTCAGGAACATAACAACTTTACTTTCATTTATGACTTTATTTTAATTAAATTTGTATTGTCAAGCAATGGTTAACATATTTCATGCTGTTCAACAACGAAAGAGCAAGACAAACAGTTCCCGTTTGATAACCGAAAATCATTCGGGGAAAAACAGCTGACGGCGCCCCAGCGTAGCTCGCTAACTAGCTGCTGGCTAACGTTCCACTTCTGCTGGGAACAAGATAAACTCTGAGACGAGCCGCTGAGCTAAAACAAACTTTATTATTTATTGACTTTATTTCACTTTACCCGGCACATTTAAACGCTGTCTGTCTAAGGCCTAAGAGAGCATGTAGGAAAAACCAAACATTAAAAGATAATTCCCGTTAATAACTGCCACGATGAAACTCAGTCAACCGTTTCGGACTCTTCCTAGTTCACTGGGCGTGGGGGGAAAAAAGAGATTTGTGTGTGCAGCAGCAGTGTCTCCCAAAACCAAAGTCCGGATACATGTCAGAGATTCTGAATTCACTCCCTAATCGTGTGTGTGTGTGTGTGTGTGTGTGTGTGTGTGTGTGTGCACCTGTGTGTGTGTGTGTGTGTGTGTCTTGACAGAGCTCCAGGTGTAACTCATACCTGCACATCCCTCAAAGTTTGACGCACATTCTCTCTCATACAACTTCTCTTCCTCTCCTTACTTTAGTTTTCTGTTCCTCTCCTTACTTTAGTTTTCTGTTCCTCTCCTTACTTTAGTTTTCTCTTCCTCTCCTTACTTTAGTTTTCTGTTCCTCTCCTTACTTTAGTTTTCTCTTCCTCTCCTTACTTTAGTTTTCTCTTCCTCTCCTTACTTTAGTTTTCTGTTCCTCTCCTTACTTTAGTTTTCTCTTCCTATCCTTACTTTAGTTTTCTCTTCCTCTCCTTACTTTAGTTTTCTGTTCCTCTCCTTACTTTAGTTTTCTCTTCCTCTCCTTACTTTAGTTTTCTCTTCCTCTCCTTACTTTAGTTTTCTGTTCCTCTCCTTACTTTAGTTTTCTGTTCCTCTCCTTACTTTAGTTTTCTGTTCCTCTCCTTACTTTAGTTTTCTGTTCCTCTCCTTACTTTAGTTTTCTGTTCCTCTCCTTAATTTAGTTTTCTCTTCCTCTCCTTACTTTAGTTTTCTCTTCCTCTCCTTACTTTAGTTTTCTGTTCCTCTCCTTACTTTAGTTTTCTGTTCCTCTCCTTACTTTAGTTTTCTGTTCCTCTCCTTACTTTAGTTTTCTGTTCCTCTCCTTACTTTAGTTTTCTCTTCCTCTCTTGGTTGAGGTTAATTAAACAAGGCTCTCTCTCTCTCTCTTAGATAGGTCCTTTCGTTGTTTTCATTTGAAACCGTGATCACCAGCTGACGGGTCTGCCTCCTTCTCTCTCTCTCTCTCTTCTCTCTTCCTCCCGATGTTCTCCTTCCCTGTTTTCTTTCCTTGTCTGTTGTCTGTCTACATCTCTCACCTCTGTCTCTCTCACCCTGCCCCCCCCCCCCTCCCTCTCTCTCTTCTCTCTCACCTCCTCCTCCTCTTTCTTCTTCCTCCTCTTATGGAGAGGGTGTTCTGTGTTCCATGGGGCGTCTGCGCCTCCTTCTCCTCCTCCTACCTGGTCACAGCGGGAGGCTCCTATAGAGGGGTACACTACTCCTCCCAGCATGACCTGCTGTTTCCCATAGAGGATATCATATCCAACCCTCACACCACTGTGTGTGTGTGTGTGTGTGTGTGTGTGTGTGCGCACCTGCAGGTGAGAGTCTGTGAAAGTGTCTGTCTGTGTGTGTGTGTAAACGTGTGTACGAGTGTGAGAGTCTGTGTGTATGTGTGTGTGAGTGTGTGTGTGTGGGTGTGTGTGTGTGCGTAATTGGGATTTGTTTTTGAGTGATATGTGATTGTGCTTTGCTCACGTTTGTTTGCTGAGATAATGCCAGGATTGACACAGATAGAAAGAGATAAAGAGATGGACACAGAGATTGAGACGAAGATTCAGAGAGACACATGTGTGTGTGTGTGTGTGTGTGTGTGTGTGTGTTTATGTGTGTGCCTGTTTGAGAGAAAGAGATGAAGAGAGAGTGCGATAGTGATTTTGTGTGTGTGTGTGTGTGTGTGTGTGTGTGTGTGTGTGTGTGTGTGTGTGTGTGTGTGTTTATGTGTGTGCCTGTTTGAGAGAAAGAGATGAAGAGAGAGTGTGATAGTGATTTTGTGTGTGTGTGTGTATTTGTGTGTGTGTGTGTTGTGTGTGTGTGTGTGTGTGTGTGTGTGTGTGTTTATGTGTGTGCCTGTTTGAGAGAAAGAGATGGAGAGAGAGTGCGATAGTGATTTTGTGTGTGTGTGTGTGTGTGTGTGTGTGTGTTTATTTGTGTGCCTGTTTGAGAGAAAGAGATGGAGAGAGAGTGCGATAGTGATTTTGTGTGTGTGTGTGTGTGTGTGTTTATGTGTGTTTATGTGTGTGCCTGTTCAAGAGAAAGAGATGGAGAGAGAGAGGAGAGGAAATCTTGAACTAGTCCTGACAGAGCCATGTTCTTAAAAATGTATCAATTCCCAAAGATGAAGCGGCTCGTTTTGAATAACTATCATCAATCTGAACACATATCCTAAACACATCTCCAACTGGGGTATTGATACACAGAACGCTCAGACAGTTAAAGAATAATCATATATCATAAACCTCATGATTTATATAGATACCTTATACTAATACTAATACCTTACTGATACTAATACCCTATACCCACTTCCCACTGCTGGTTTGAAACATGAAATGCTCAGACAGTTGAAAGAATGAACCTTACATGATAAACTTAATCCTTCCCTGCTCTATACCCGTCGGCTTGGTAAAAGCATGCTCGGTAGGAGAGCTTACCTTTAGTCCTGTGATAAAAACACTCTCTTTGGTTTTTCGACATGGCTTTGTTTACTCTGGCGTCCATATTGGATCCTTCCTTTTTAGCCACAGCCACTGGCTACCCCTTTCTGCTATGATGGATAGAACTTTTATGGTCTAGTCTTTTTTATCGTATTCAAGTATTATTAATATGACACACGTATTCACAAACATTAAATACGTTTCCCCGGCATGCGTTCGAATACGGACCTTTGCAGAGTTATATATTATAGATATATATAT
>CM030174.1:32251502-32254002 GCA_017639675.1 Aplochiton taeniatus | reverse complement strand
TAGCAGCGGTGTGTTATTTAAAGGTGGGGAGCAGCAGGTGAGGTTCCATTAATCCCGAGGTGCTCTGAGGAGACATCCTGCTGTGCAAGCTCCGGAATTAAACATGAATACTTCAGCCCCCGATATTAAAGAGCGGGTAATTTTAGAGAGGATCACTCAAGTTGGCTCCTCTGAGTTTTTATTTTAGGCTTCTGTCTATGACTCTCTCTCTCTCTGCCTCTTTCTCTCTCTCTACCTCATTCTCTCTCTCTACCTTTCTCTCACTCTGCCTTTCTCTCTCTCTCTCTCTACCTCTTTCTCTCTCTCTACCTCTTTCTCTCACTGCCTTTCTCTTTCTCTCTCTCTCTACCTCTCTCTCTCTCTCTCTCTCTCTGTCTCTCTACCTCTTTTTCTCTCTCTACCTCTTTCTCTCTCTCTACCTCTCTCTCTCTCTACCTCTTTCTCTCTCTCTACCTCTCTCTCTCTCTACCTCTCTCTCTCTACCTCTCTCTCTCCCTCTTTCTCCCTCTCTACCTCTTTCTCTTTCTCTACCTCTCTCTCTCTCTCTACCTCTTTCTCTCTCTCTACCTCTTTTTCTCTCTCTCTACCTCTTTCTCTAACCAGTCTTTTCAAAGTAACGTTTTTATTTCCAGTGTGTGTGTTCACAATGTAAAATTAAAACCACTCCAAACACATATATTTTTTTTAATAAGTAATATATTGACACAAAGCAAGGGTTATTATAGTTTAGCATGCAACGTCGCCGTTAAGAGTCTGACCACCCTAACAGCTCTCCATTGTGCAACCCGCACTCAAAGGCATAACGAGGAGGTAGAAATACTTGGGAGTGTTTTTGTTATATTTTACTTTTCCATCACTGTGATAATTCCTACTTTGGCTTTTTACTGTGGCTTCAACTACACTTACTTGCTAATCTCTGAATGTAGCAATCATGCAATTGTTTAATTGATTAAAATAAACGGTTGTATCCGTGGGATGTGTGCATGTGCGCGTGCACGTCTGTGTGTTTGACTGCATACATAATCCATACAATATAAAGTGAGAGAGGGAGAAAGCGAAGGGTGAAGGAAAGGAGAGGGACCAATAGAAAGAATTGGAGAGAGAGTGAGGGATGAGAAAGAGGTGGCAAGGGGGACAGATGATGTCATTCTATCTACACTTTCAACCTTTCAATTTTAATATGTTGAGTTGTGTTGTAAATGGCTTTGGCAGTATGGTTCTGATGCAATGTCCTATATATTTATATACAAACAAATCACTAGTAACTCTACGGTCAAAAGTGGAATGGATAATATAGGAGTAATTTTATGATCAACACTCAACTCCAAGTTGTTTTTACCTTCTTCCAAAATATCATCTGATGGGTGAGTGTCTAATCTATAAGTCAAATTCTATGTTAAGCACCTTATTAAACACTGGAAGTCACTTTATGATTTTACGGACAATACGGTAATGAACCATACTTACTTAATATTACATATTGTCAACACCAAATGCCTACACTTTAACTCACAGTCGTCTTATTTTTATTTAGAGGTAAATTGTTCATTTTGATTATCTAATGTTTATTGTCTGCAGGAAAAGCGGGACTAAGAATTCCAATGTACTGGTACTTGTCCTTGTTGCACATGGCAAATAAACACTTGAACTTGATCAAAGAAAAGTTGACTCTTATCGCTGTTTTGTATTGCCTCATTTCCACTGTATAGGCTAGTAGCCATGACATGGTCAACACAAGTTACAAGTTTACGATTGTGTCATGAGCTTGGAAGGAAAGCCCTAGGGTGGAAACTTGTTTCCAAACAAGCAGGAATGATCAGGTCTGTAATCTAACAATCAGGTAGCTTGCAGGTAGGCAATATGTGTAGCCTAGTAAACATAGCAGCTTACAAAGTGCCCCCTTGATAGCTGTGACCTAGCTGCTAACTGTAGCCAAAGTAATTAGGAAAAGAGGTATCATTTGTATTCAGAATATTTTATTTTACAATGGCCAGATGTGACATTGAGTCCCGCCATCATGGTACACTCACTAATTTCCCCCAGAAGGTATTCAAGTTTTTTTTAGATGTTAACTGTCATTACGGTTTGAACATATGCTTTGTGAGGGAAGAATGTTTCCTGAATTAATTTGTAATTATCACACTTTAGAAAGAAGTGAAGCTCTGTCTTCACCTCTCCCTGGGAGCAAAGTGAACACAGTCTGTCCTCCCTGGGGTTAAAGTGAACACAGCCTGTTGTCCCTGGGTTGCCAGGTCTGTCTGTGGCGGCCTTTCTCTACGGCCAGGCTGTGCTCACTGAGTCTGTACCATGTCACGGACTTCCTCAGTTTTCTGTCAGTCACAGAGGTCAGATAGCCTGCCATTGTATCTGTCAACTCTCTCTCTCCCTCTCCCTCTCCCTCCCTCCCCCCCTCTCTCTCTCTCTCTCACTCTCCCTCTCCCTCCTCCCCTCTCTCTCTCTCTCCCTCTCCCTCCTCCCCTCTCTCTCTCTCTCTCTCTCT
>CM030174.1:32234002-32241502 GCA_017639675.1 Aplochiton taeniatus | reverse complement strand
TCAGCTTCCATTTTCTACTTGACGAGAGTGAAAACCATGGCGTGGAAAAATATATATTTATTCCTCCTTCTTTGCGTTTTCACAGGTTCAGTCAGTCACTGTTGATAACGTACCTGTCACTTCCTCTTTCTGACATGGTGTTTGCGTGTGTGTGTGTGTGTGTGTGTGTGTGTGTGTGTGTGTCCGCATGCATGCGTGTGTGTTTGTATTTGTATGTAAGGGGGGGCGAGAGTGAGTGTGTGTGAGTGTGCGTGCGTGCGTGCGCATGTGTATGTGTTGGTATGTAACTTGAGGGGCGGTGTGTGTGTGTGTGTGTGTGTGTGTGTGTGTGTGTGTGTGTGTGTGTGTCGGTTTTCGTATGTAACTTGAGGGAGACATAGTATGTGTGTCAGTGTGTGTGTCAGTGTGCGTTTGGTGTTTGTGTGTCAGGGTGTGTGTGTGTGTGTGTGTCTCCCGGTCCCGTGGCAGACACTGAGATTTGAAACATGTTCCTTTTAGAGCAGCCTGTCACATGGCCCTGAGCGACAGCGTCTAAACGCCGTCTAAACTGCTCCCCAAAACCAGGACGTCCTCTTAAGAGCCCTGGCCCTATTATCTCCCCGGATGAAAGGCCGCACGCCCACGCGCTTCTCATTCCTCCACTCGCTCTGCCTTCTCCTCCGCTGCGCTTTGATGTGATATTCCTCCTTTCCCGTGTGGACGCTCGGCCCCGGCGATATTCAGAGATCATAACACAAAACATAAAATCCGTCCTTCGGATGTCAACGGGGTGTTTTTTGGGCCGGTTGAACCGCACGCCATCGTGTGAGGGGGGGGGGGGGGGGGGGGGGGCAGTGCGGTCGGCGGAGTGCTTTGAAGGACGGAGAAACGGGATCCAACGCGGCACTCTGCCGCAGCAATTAGGAATTCTATCCCACGGCTAGGATCTGAAGGCTCGTAGCGGGATGGACGCATTGGAGTTAGGACACTTCTCTCCGTGCCAGCATGTTAGTGTGAGGCGGGGAAATAGCTAGTCTGTGTTGATTTTCTGAGTGTGTTTACGTGTTAGGGTGTGTGTGTGTGTGTGTGTCGTACTGATGGCGTGTTAGGGTGTGTGTGTGTGTGTGTCGTACTGATGGCGTGTTAGGGTGTGTGTGTGTCGTACTGACGGTGTGTTAGGGTGTGTGTGTTGTACTGATGGTCTGTGTATCTTGTGTTTTTACAGTTTGTGTGTAGGTGGTTGGTTCATCAATGCGAGGAAAGTAGGATTGGGTGTTTAAAAATGTGTGTGTGTGTGTGTGTGTGTGTGTGTGTGTGTGTGTGTCCATGCCTATCGTACCAGTCACCCACCTCAGGGCATGATCTGGTCTAAGTATAGACATCCTGGACACTTTTAATTGCCTCCCAATCCTCATTTCCTCCCAGATAAACAGAGACAGAGAGTGGAAGTAACTCTCAAAGAACGGGGAGCTCCATTCAGCTCTCAATCTACAATGTTCTACTTCTCCTTTCCTCCCTCTCCTCTACCATGTGATCTCTCTCTCTCTCTATCCCCCACCCTCTCTCTCTCTCTCTCTCTCTCTCTCTATCCCCCACCCTCTCTCTCTCTCTCTCTCTATCCCCCACCCTCTCTCTCTCTCTCTCTCTCTCTCTATCCCCCACCCTCTCTCTCTCTCTCTCTCTCTCTCTCTCTCTCTCTCTCTATCCCCCACCCTCTCTCTCTCTCTCTCTCCCTCTCTCTCTCTCTCTCTCTCTCTCTCTCTCTCTCTCATTATCTCTTTCGCTCTCTAACATTTTGTGCTTCTCCAGTTTTCTTCTGTCACTCTTACGTAATTGTTCTCAAAGCAAGCAGGTGCGCTGCCTGCTGTGTGCTGAATTACTGCGGCACACACACACACACACACACACACACACACACACACACACACACACACACACACACACACACACACACACACACACACACACACACACACACATACACATACACACATACACACACACACACACACACACACACACACACACACACACACACACACACATACACATACACACATACACACATACTTGCCGACAATGACTGACACACACAAACACATTGGCACTCAGAGGCAGGTTCATGTGGTGTGCCCGTGCACGCACACACACACACACACACACACACACACACACACACACACACACACTCCCTAACCTACACATCCAAAGCCGTGCTACGTCACATAGTGAGTTGCTCTATTTCATGTGCTGTAGCAGATGTTCTGAGAGTAAATGGATAAAGAAAGAGAGAGAGAAAGAAAGAAAGAGAGTTGGTGGGAGTAAGCAGGAAGATGTCTGACCGGACTCTCCATCCATCCATTATATCCTGGCAGGTCAAACCTCACACACTCCTCTCACCTCGCTCAGATAATGACCTCCGACCCTGCATCCAAACAACGTTCAGGGTCTGTGTGTGTGTGTGTGTGTGTGTGTGTGTGTGTGTGTGTGTATGTGTTTGCGTGCGTGGATGTGTGTCTGTCTCTGTGTGTGCTGGTCTTTGATTGTGTGTGTGTGTGTGTGTATACTGGTCTTTGTGTGTGTGTGTTTGTGTGTGTGTGTGTGTGTGTGTGTGTGTGTGTGTGTGTGTGTGTGTGTGCTGGTCTTTGTGTATGTGTGTATGTGTGTGTGTTCTGGTCTTTGTCTGTGTGTGTGTGTGTGTGTGTGTGTGTGTGTACTGGTCTTTGTGTGTGTGTGTGTGTGTGTGTGTGTGTGTGTGTGTGTGTGCGTGCGTGTGTGCATGCGTGCATGTGTGTGTGTGTGCCGGTGTGTGCCGGTGTGTGTGTGTGTGTGTGTGTGTGTGTGTGTGTGTGTGTTTGACGTTGTGAAAGGTAGCATAAAGGGGGCAGTGTCAGCTCCATGTCGTGTCAGAGAGGACAGGTTAGGAATACACCGAGGTGTTTATGGAGCCTCAGGGAAGCTAAGTGGAAGCACATTTCAAGTCCTGGTGTCAAGGGTCCGCCGCTCTGAATGTCTCCCTCCCAGCGCCGCGTCTCACAGATTCACTGGGCAACAATGGGCTGGGAGAAGATAGCTGCCCACTGGTACACACCGAGCTGTAGAGAGAAGCAGGGTGGAGGCTGGGTGGAGGTGGGTGGAGGCTGGGGGTTTAGGTGGGTGGAGGCTGGGGGTGGAGGTGGGTGGAGGCTGGGGGTTGAGGTGGGTGGAGGTGAATGGAGGCTGGGGTGGAGGCTGGGATGAAGGCTAGGGTGGAGGTTGGGATGAAGGCTGGGTGGAGGTGGTTGGAGGCTGGGTGGAGGTGGGTGAAGATGGATGAAGGCTGGGTGGAGGTGGTTGGAGGCTGGGTGGAGGTGGGTAAAAAGGCAGCGGCAGCAGCTGTAAGAGCATTGCATGTTAATCTTGGTAGCAACACAGCAGCATAACAGCTATAGGTTGCAACGTGTTTTAAATTGTGTTATAGAAAGATTGTGTTATGGTATGTAAATTCAACTTTTAACAAGATTGTTTCATAATGGTGTGGTAGGGAACTTGTGGATTGGGTTATAACAGTTTGTTTTTTAAACTGTTATTCAAGAAACATAGTTTAAAACATTTCACACAATCTTTTAAAACTGTTTTAAACAGATTGTGTTATGTCCGTGTTTTAAATTGTGTTTTAAAAAGATTGTGTTATGTCAGTGTTTTATACTGTTTTTAACAGATTGTGTTATGTCAGTGTTTTATGCTGTGTTTTTAACAAATTGTGTTATAACGGTGTGGGAGAAGGGGGTTCAGGGGAGCAGGAGCCTGCGATTCAGAGGGTCCTGGGCTGTGGAGCATGCAGGCTATCTGCCTCTGTTAGACTTTTGTCAGCCTGCATTGACACAGGGCCGCCACTAGGGGCAGTGTTGGCTCACAAAATCCCCGACCAGGGTCTGCTGTTTCAGAGGACTCTTGCTCTCCCTCGTTCTTGATTTTTCTCTCACCCATCCTTTTTCCTCCTTATACATTTATCTATCACTCCCTCACTGTCTCCATCCCTCTCTCAGTCTCTCCCTTTCTCTCCCCCCCTCTCTCTCTCTCTCTCTCGGATTCCATCCCTCTGTTTAAACGGCTGAAGGGGTCCTGGTAAGACCACTGCACTGTAATAGTCCCGAGAAAAATCTCAAGATGTTTCCTCCTTGAAGGCTGCGACGGCCGGATGGAGGAGGAGGAGGAGGAGGAGGAGGACAGAGAGGATAGAGAGTACTCCAGCCTTTTAAGGATGAAGTCTGGGAGTGGGTCTCAGAACCAAGTGTCCTGTGTTAGGATGCATTACCCAACCCAACTCATTCTAACATCATGCTTCAGAAAACACAGCTATGTGAGTTGAGAGGGTTCATTTGAAGCGCGTGCGTGTGTTTATGTGTGTGTTGCTGTGTGTGTGTGTCTGTTTGTGTGTGTGTGTGTCTCTGTGTGTGTGTGTCTGTGTGTGTTTGTGTGTGTCTGTGTGTGTCTGTTTGTGTGTGTGTGTGTGTGTATCTTTCCCTAACAACACTCCTAGTAGAGTGCAGGGAGGGTGAGGTGTGTGTCTCTGCCCTCCGAGGTTGAAACACATAGACCTTTGTACAGCGCCTGGCATTAGTTCAAACGTTTTTTTTGTTTCTTTATTCTTTGTGATTTCTTGTTTTGTGTTTTAACGGTGGGATGGGGTTATTGTGCTAAACTTTGGGTTTGCTCAGTCTTCCAGGGCGTTGCGTCATCAAAGGGCCCAGCCATGGAGTGTTCTATTCGGGTGGCCGCAGCAGAAAGGGAAAGGTTCTTTCTCCAGACGCTTCACGCTCTGTTGTCACAGAGGCTTCGGGTGATTAATGAGACGCGTCCGGCTTTGAAGACGTTTGTGTTAGCGTCCTCTTGGGAGGGGGGGGGGGGGGGGGGGGGGGGGGGGGAGCTCGACGAGACGTAAGGCGACATGGCCGAACAAAAGCAAACTAAAAGAACATTTTCATCCCCTCCTCGTTCAGCCCCCAGCTGCACACAGTAAAGTAACTGCCGGAAGGAGAGAGAGAGCGAGAGAGAGAGAGAGAGAGAGAGAGAGAGAGAGAGAGAGAGAGAGAGAGAGAGAGAGAGAGAGAGAGAGAGAGAGAGAGAGAGAGAGAGTGAGTGAGTGAGTGAGTGAGAGAGAGAGAGAGAGAGAGAGTGAAAGAGAGAGAGGGAGAAAGAGAGAGAGAGCTCCACCTGCCCTGAACCAGACAGAGTAATCCGTTACTCAGAGACAGAGTTTTGGCCCTTAGACTCTCCTTATGTTCATGCTGCATCCTATTAAGAGAATACCACCTGACGCACCAGCCAGTCAGTCAGTCAGTCAGTCAGCCAGTCAGTCCCAGACCCCGAGCCAGCCAGTCAGTCCCAAAGACCCTCAGCCAGCCAGTCAGTCAGTCCCAAAGACCACCAGCCAGCCAGTCAGTCAGTCCCAAAGACCACCAGCCAGCCAGTCAGTCCCAAAGACCACCAGTCAGCCAGTCAGTCCCAAAGACCCCCAGTCAGTCAGTCAGTCCCAAAGACCACCAGTCAGTCCCAAAGACCACCAGCCAGTCAGCCAGTCAGTCCCAAAGACCCCCAGTCAGTCAGTCAGTCCCAAAGACCACCAGTCAGCCAGTCAGTCCCAAAGACCACCAGTCAGTCAGCCAGTCAGTCCCAAAGACCCCCAGCCAGCCAGTCAGTCCCAGAGACCACCAGCCAGCCAGTCAGTCCCAAAGACCCCCAGCCAGCCAGTCAGTCCCACAGAGACCACCAGCCAGCTATTCAGTCTACTGTTTGTCAGAGACAGACCCGGAAGTTTGCTCACACACACACACACACACACACACACACACACACACACACACACACACACACACACACACTGTTTTCCATCACAACACACACACACACACACACAGGGACGTACAATACCATGGTAAATGTCTAGGTTCAGTGACTTCAATAGTATATGAATTTTTTTCTGCTTGAACATGTTTTGTGTTCAATTTCCACTGTGTTTCAGGTAGACAATTCAATTTGGACCTGAATATTCAGAGAAACTTTAATGAGGAATCACCACTTTTTTTCTATGAAAAGAGCAACGAAGTGAAAATAACATAAAATAGAGAAACATTAACATTTAAGTTAATTTAGCCGGCAATACTTGTATGGATGTAACTGTTCAGTAAAAGTAAAAAAATAAACAACTATCTCAATGTGACTTTCCCTGGTTAAATAAAAGATAGATAATAACAATAAAAATAACAATAATAATAATAATAATAATAAAACCTGTCAGTTGATGCCATATGTGTTGATGACAAGCACTAAGACAAAATGGCGGCTGGTCCTGACGCGCTGCTCCGTCGCCCACGGTTACAGATAGACCTTTAGACACCAATTCCCTGGTGGGCCTTTAAGCTTGGCCGCCGTCCGTGCCCTTTTCTTCCTGTGGGCGTGCGGGTTGCCGGGGAAACGCATCAATATCCCGCGGCTGCGACGCCGTTTGTCTTTCCCCGCCACCGTGGCGTGCGACCCCTTTGCCCTTCCCCTGAGTCCACAGGGCTGATGGCTGTGGTTCCGGGAGATCTGGCCTGCCCTGTGATTAAAGAGCGCTGAGGCGAAATGCATCCCTTCTCTCTCTCTCTCTCTCTCTCTCTCTCTCTCTCTCTCTCTCTCTCTCTCTCTCTCTCACCCTCTCTTTCATTCTCTCTATCTCTCTAGCTCTCTTTCTTACACACACGCACATACACACACAGACTCTTTCTGTCCCTTTATCATATTATTTCTCTCTCTTTCCTCTTTCTCTCTTTCCCTTCCTATCTTTCCTCGCTATGTTCTGATGAAGAAGATCTGCTCATTCGCTCCCACCCCCCTCTACATACCACCTTCTTTTTCACTCTTCACTCTACTTCTCTCCTCCCTCCATCCTGTTCTCCCCACTCTCTCCTTTTAATTGCTTGAAGGTCAGCGACAATAATGTGACAACTTATTAAACGACGTTTCTGCCGGCCTGGATTTCTAGCCCTCCCCCTTACCCCCAGCACTTGTTTTTTTCCAAGCAATTACTGCGTGCGCTATTTATTCATTTCACGGTCGGCGAGGCAGCACACACCACGAGCGGCAGAGGCGGCAGTGAGGTCGGCCGCAGTCGCGGTGGCGGCTCTTGATTCAGGTAAAGATTCTCCAGAGGGAAGGCTGAAAACAAACTGTTTACACGCGTCTTAAACGTGGAGGAAAGCCACCGGCGCCGTGCTGACACGTCGCATATTTTCCGTCTTATTTTTTGAGGTTTATTTTATTTTTATTTTTTTTATTCTCCCCGATTTTGGCCACACTTTATGGTTACTTGAGCGAGGCAGCTGTACTTAAAAACTCGTGGAATAGGATCCTCATTATTTTAGGAGTCTGTTTTGTGACGGAGGGAGTCGTCTCGCGCATGTCGCTCGGCGGTAACACTAGCTGACACTTAGCAACTACAGCCGGGGGAGAGTCGTTCCGGTCCAATTATCGGCGGCCTCCGGTTCCCTACGAGGATGA
>CM030174.1:32221502-32229002 GCA_017639675.1 Aplochiton taeniatus | reverse complement strand
ATCCGGCACACCTCAGCCCCTCTTCACACCCGCCTGACGTTTTTCACGCATCCAATGTGCAATCAGCGTAACGTACGACCTCGTGGTGTGTGTGTGTGTGTGTGTGCGTGTCACAAAGAATTGGACAGGACACACACACACACAGTGGTCCAGACGTTTTTTTCCTAAAACACAAGAACACTCCTTCTATCACAGAAAAGTGTACACACACACACACACACACACACACACACACACACACACACACACAGTGCAGCTTATGGACTTTGTAACCAGGTCATGTAGCCATTGTCTGGGTGGTGGTAGAGTCTTATGGAGGGGGCCGATTGACTGGGACTGAACTTCTACAGATATCACAACGAGGAATTCAAACACTACAGGGAGGAAATAGAATAAAATAGAATAGCGTTCAAGAAAATAATAATTACAGGATTTTTAATGCAGTAAGGCATTACGCTTTTTATGAATTAGATATATTTCAGGGGAATGGAGATGCTTAAAGAGCAAACAACCTAACATTGAAAGAAGTTACAAATTGTTGATTTCATCTTTGGACCTTTTGTGTTCGGTATTATTACAGTTATGTAAAATGTAGTTTTTTTTATGATGGTTACAAACCCTCATTTCAAAACGTTTGTTCGTTTAGGAGTCACAATCCTCTAAGTGTGTACCATGACTCATAACTGACATCCATGGTTTGAATGGTTTGACTCCTATGGAGACGACTCCTTTCCGAATTAATGACTTGACTCCTATGGAGACAGAATGACTCCTTTCTGCATCAATGGTTTGACTCCTATGGACTCAATGGTTTGACTCCTATGGAGACAGAATGACTCCTTTCTGCATCACTGGTTTGACTCCTATGGAGACAGAAAGACTATTTTCTACGTCCATGGTTTGACTCCTATGGAGACAGAACGACTCCTTTGCATCCATGGTTCGATTCCTATGGAGACAAAACAACTTTTTTCTACATCCATGGCTTGATTCCTATGGAGATAAAACGACTCTTTTCTACATCTATGGTTTGACTCCTTTGGAGGCAAAACGACTCCTCTATACAGATAGCCATGGGACGCTCTCTCTCCAGCGAATGTGCCACTTAAGATCATGGCTCTGACCCGTGTGGTCGTAATTATGATATGTTTCCCCTTTGTTCACGCTGTTTTACCTAAGCTAGCGCTACGTGCCTCCAGGACAGTAGCGAACGACGACCCAAGGCAATTAAACTGGGTTGAATGGACTGCCATGGTAACTTAGATCTTAGCCCATGGATTTAGTCACATTTTAACCGCGGATGATCAAATTGGCTGTGGTAGTCAAGATATGGACTGTAAAATAAGTATTATTGCCTCATTATATTAAAATATGCACGCCTTGGGCGATCGTTTATAACTGACACAGTTAACCTTTTTGTTTTTGATTTGGTGGCTACTTTGTCGATTGCTACTTACGGGAGGTCCCATTCGCCAAGGTAAACACAGCATTTACACATCCATTACCTTTAGGCAGCATCACAGTAGGCGACCATATTTGGTCAATAGCGTCCAGTCTAATTGTCTTACCTCATTATGGGATGTTGTATGTATTTAAGTTGCTATGACAGTGGTTCGGGTCTAATCCTCCCAAAACACTAACTGGCCTGTAGCCTACTACGTATTTCCATTGCGATGTCAGTGGCTCTTTGCCTGTCCTGATGTCGCAGATATTTAAAATGTGACGGGGGAAGTTTAGATAGCCGAGAGAGCCTTTATGTACTCTGCAGCATTTAATTGGAACTCGCTTAAAAAAGAACTGAAGTGAAAGGAGCGTATCACCCGAGGTGAATTAAAGGCTCTTATTAAGGATCTAGCGGCAAACTCTATTACGTGCGCTTCTTGCTGTCCTACCCAAAGCTGATAATTCGATTCTTAATTGACTGCGCTTTGAATCTGCCTATTAATCTTGTGGTCGGTATTAATATTTTAGGAATGTAAGTCTCCTTATGTACGCCGAAGTGCTTTGCTGTGAAGTGCAATACGTTGACTGTGTCGGAAACTCTTGTTTTTTGTTGTTGATTTGCTCTAATGCCTCGTGCTCAGGTCGGGCTTGAAGAAGATATTTTTAACCTCAATGTGAATTCTCCGGCTTATAAATAAAGGTTTAATAATAATAGTATAATATAAAAGGAGTTGCGGCCTTTGTGAAGATATTCGATATTGCGTAGCTGACAGCTATGGGAGCGTTGCCATGCGTCTCTGTTCTCCCACTCAAGTGCTAAACACATCATGACACGGAGCGTAGCGAAAAGCATTTTACCTTCACAACTGATTTAGATATTTACAGGATTTGTATTTAAAATGATCTCAAGGCTATTAGTTTGTTTATTTACCACCCAAAAGAGGTCATGAAGTGTTTCTAATGAACGATTACTTTATCGACATGGCAACAGGGAAACGATAACGCGGCATGAAAGTGACTTTTGATTCGTTACCGTAGCGACACGCCAAACGACATTAGGTGGGAGAGACAGGAAGAACAGAAGGAGTGGATGACGGGTTGTTTTCTCTTGATAACCGTAACTTTCATTAGCATGAGTTTGAATGATGTTTTGGGCTCCTCAAAGCTAACACAATTATAGTGTCATGTAGCAGATTAGTACCAATTTATATTGCAATATTTTATTTGTAAAATGTCAAATTCTACACACACACACACACACACACACACACACACATACACACACACACACACACACACACATATATATATATATATATATATATATATATATATATATATATATATATATATATAAATGCAGGATGCATATTGCCTAAATCATTGTTTTTTAGTTGTTTTAAAAGGCAAAGTTTTGATAGTAAAGTAAAAAGTGAATGAGAGGATCTCCTGTAACATTAAACATACCAACATAAGAACACACAATTGAGACAGACAAAGAGACAGAGGGATGAAGAGAAAGGGGAGAAGGAAAGAAAGGTAGCGACGAAGGAGGAATACCAGCCATCTGTAGGAAAGCGAGGAGGAATACCACCCATCTGTTCCAACAGAGCTCAAGTCTGTGGGACTATCTTCCGTCTCGTCCCTCCTGAGATCTGCTGCGGATTAAATTATTCTAAATCTGCGATATCTGTTCCCGTCTCTATCCTCCGCCTCTTCTTTACACGTGCAATTTAGCGTAATTAAGTCGATTATAAAAGGAGCCTTCGTTCGATTGAGAACGAGTGCAGTCGTCGCTTCATGTTTTATTGGCAAGCTTAAGGCGCTCGAGAACGACCCCTGTGATGCTGTTGAGGAAGTGTATTTAATTAGCCTGTGTCAGCGATGAAAATGGCCTCGTTTTGTTCTTGAACTCGAATTCTGACTCGCGCGTCAATTCCGGTTTTCTTGTGCGCGCTCGGCACATCGAAACAGAGCTCTGAGGGTTTACAGCGGTTAGCTTTCTTACAGGTTAAACATATTGCTGTTACATTTTTAGTTCTGTTCTTGTTAATACTCCCTGGTTAAATGAAGAGATGTTTGCAAGGTAAACATGTTGGTACATATTGTGTTTTGTTCTTAATATTACCCCCTAATTAAAAGAAGAAATGTTTACAAGTTAACCGTATTATCATTCGTTGTATCCCTAATATTAGATGTTTACTGACTGACTCCGTGTTGTTATTTTCACCCCTGAATGCACGCGCTCAGAGAAGACTAATTTACTCCTGAAATAACTTGACGTCAGCCATACTGTCAGCTCTCTGACCTGTGTGAAGTCTGGAATACCCTGTCTGTCTGTCTGTCTGTCTGTCTGTCTGTCTGTCTGTCTGTCTGTCTGTCTGTCTGTCTGTCTGTCTGTCTGTCTGTCTGTCTGTCTGTCTGTTCTCTATTTCTATTTCTCTCTTTCTTTCCACCCTCTCTTTTCTTGTTTACTCAGTTGTTATTTCCCCTCACTCTCGATATTAGCCCTGTCATTCCCTCTCTCTGTTTGCTTGACTTCCTTTGATCTCTCTATCCATCTCTCCCTTTATTTCATTTATCATTATCATTATCATCCTCTCTCTCTCACTCTCCACCTTTCGCTCTCTCCGTCTCTCTCTCTCTCTTTCTCTCTCTCTCTCCGTCTCTCTCCATGGCTGTCTCTCTCCATCTTTCTCTCTCTATCACTGTCTCTCTCCACCTTTCTCTCTCTCTCTCTCTCACTCTCCACTTTTCTCTCTCTCTCTCACTCTCTCTCCACCTTTCTCTCTCTATCACTGTTTCTCTGTCTCTCTCTCTCTCTCTCTCTCTCTCTCTCTCTCTCTCTCTCTTCTCTATCTCTGTCTCTCTCTATGGTTGTCTCTCTCCATCTTTCTCTCTCTATCACTGTCTCTCTCCATCTTTCTCTCTCTGTCACTATCTCTCTGTCTTTCTCTCTCTCTTGTATAGTCTGTCTATCTGATGTACTGGCGGATTCATCTCTGTCGGCTTCAATAAACCCGCCTGGCATCAGAAAGCTGGCACCGACCAAAACTCATCTTCCTGGGCCCAAACACACACACACACACACACACACACACACATATTACACACACACACGACACACACACACACGCACAGGCTGGAGGAAGATATCCGGACTGTCCCGTGCAACAGCGAAAAGAGACAGGCAGACTAAGCGAACAGGAGCCTTTGGTTACGCCGCTCCGTTCTGGTAACGACGCGCTTCTGTTTGGGATGGCCGTCCTGGTTTCCACACCTTTATCTGGTGCAGGCCCACGCAGCCACTCGGCACTCCACAGAAAGGGCTCTGCCAGAACCTGTCAGGGGTACATGAGGAGTTTTATAGGGAGGCTTGGAGCGCCCGAGGATTTGACTGGCCTGATGATTATGAGAGTATTAAACTGTCTAAAGATCATGGGAGTATTATTCTGTCTAAAGATCATCAGAGTATTATTCTGTCTAAAGATCATCAGAGTATTATTCTGTTAAGGTCATGAGAGTATTTTTCTGTCTAAAGATCAGGAGAGTATTATTCTGTCTAAAGATCATCAGAGTATTATTCTGTCTAAAGATCATGAGAGTATTATTCTGTCTAAAGATCATCAGAGTATTATTCTGTCTAAAGATCATCAGAGTATTATTCTGTTAAGATCATGAGAGTATTTTTCTGTCTAAAGATCATGAGAGTATTATTCTGCCTAAAGATCATGAGAGTATTATTCTGTCTAAAGATCATCAGAGTATTATTATGTCTAAAGATCATGAGAGTATTATTCTGTCTAAAGATTATCAGAGTATTATTCTATCTAAAGATCATCAGACTATTATTCTGTCTAAAGATCATGAGAGTATTCAACTTTTTAAAGATCATGAGAGTATTTTTCTGTTTGAAGATCATGAGAGTATTTTTCTGTCTAAAGATCATTAGAGTATTATTCTGTTTAAAGATCATGAGAGTATTTTTCTGTCTAAAGATCATTAGAGTATTATTCTGTTTAAAGATCATGAGAGTATTATTCTGTCTAAAGATCATCAGAGTATTATTCTGTCTAAAGATCATCAGTGTATTATTCTGTCTATAATGGGACTTGATGATAACGTTCAAACTGAGTTTTATCATGGGATTATGATGTTTATAATCCTGTTAATGTTTATTAATGTGGATGTTTAGACAGTGTGAGGACAGGACATTATAATAGGACTTCATAAAAATGTTTACAGTGCGATGGATCATGAGATTATGATATGTATTGATATGGATGTTTAGACTATCTGAGGACAGGGCATTATAATAGCACTTGAGAATGTTTAGTTTATGGGAATATAATATGTGCTGTAAAGCAATGCTTAGACTGGCTCTGTACCAGGAGCGTATCATAGGGCTTGTAATACCTATACCCTTATCAATACCAAGTCTTAGCTTTTAGAACACTTTTGGGTTGGCATAACTCATCTGTGGAGATGGGGAGCCTGTTTGGATGGCAGATCCTTTAACATGTAACCTGTTACCAGTTAGAGAAGTGCCTTACCGTTGGTCTGTGTAATTGTGTGTGTGTGTGTGTGTGTGTGTGTGTGTGTGTGTATGTGTACTAACAAGTATTCTGTAGGATTAGCGTGCTAGTGATAGAAGGCCTGGCCAACCAATAGAGGAGTGTGTAGACACTAGTCAGTCTGAAAACACAAGAACTGGAGATGACTGACTCCCCCCCTCCCCTTTTCTTTCCATCCCTCCCTCCCCCCTCCCCCTTCTTTCCACCCCTCACTCTCCTCCTTCCCTTCCTCCTTTCCCTCCCCCCTCCCTGTTCTCCCTCCCTCCCTCCCTCCATCCCTCCCACCCTCCCTCCCTCCCTCTCACTCCGCCTTCCTCCACCCACAACCCCCCCTTCCTTCACTCCCTCCCTCCATTCTCTTATTTGCTTAGAAACACCGACAGCATGAAAATGTTTTCACGGGCGTCCGATCCTGTTTCTGATTGATAGAGCGAAAAATTCATCGTGCCGTTTTAACATTGACATTGCCTTTCTCTTCCGCTCCTCTGAGAGGATGTCACTTATATCTTTGTTTGTGTCTGTCTCCCCTCATCATCTTTCTCTCTCTCTCTCTCTACCTCTCTCTCTCTCTCTCTCTCTCTCTCTCTCTCTCTCTCTCTCTCTCTCTCTCTCTCTCTCTCTCTCTCTCTCTCTCTCTCTCTCTTTCCCTGTTAGTGTCCCCCTCCTTCTCTCACTGTCTCACCCTCTCTCTAAAAGTCCTTAAAAGTCGGATGCGTCAGACTACAGAGTTTTTGTTTTGTCAAAACACCGGTGACAGCCGCCTGATGTTCCGTGGTTACTGTTGCCGTTGACAACTGTGGCCGTTAACGCTGTGCGCGTACGACGCCCTTAATGGCCTCCACGGTCCCCCATAACCCTAACCCTTAGGGGCCCCACAGTCCCCTCTGAACCCTAACCCTAACCCTTAGGGGATGGGGGAACCACCGTCCCCCATAACCCTAACCCTTAGGGGCCCCACAGTCCCCAATAACCCTAACCCTTAGGGGCCCCACAGTCCCTCCTAACCCTAACCCTTTGGGGATTGGGGAACCACAGTCCCTCCTAACTCTAACCCTTAGGGGATTGGGGAACCACAGTCCCTCCTAACTCTAACCCTTAGGGGATAGGGGCACCACAGTCCCCCATAACCCTAACCCTTAGGGGCCCCACAGTCCCCCATAACCCTAACCCTTAGGGGCTCCACAGCCCTCTGAACCCTAACCCTTAGGGGCCCTACAGTCCCTCCTAACCTAAGCCTCCAGTCCCTTCCTGGTCTCTATCTCGGGTGAAGAGATGTAAAGGGCCCCGCCGATTCCCCTCAGGCCTGCCTTGCCTTCTCCCCCTCCTCCTCTGTCTACTCCCCTGGACCTTGCTATCTGTTACGGAGGCTGCGGGGCGCTTGTTACACGAGCAGGGCCTCGCCGGTGAGTCAACTGGTCGGGCCGGGCGGGCGGGGTTGTTATTTACCCCCGGGAGAGGGGATGAATCTGGGATAGGACTGAGT
>CM030174.1:32206502-32219002 GCA_017639675.1 Aplochiton taeniatus | reverse complement strand
GTTAAACTACAATATAAACGATGTAATATAGTAGACAGTGTAAATAATACATACGTATACCCAGACACTGTGCACTGGGGAGTATATCGTAATATCATAAACCATAATTGGTTGCATCACTTATTTAAAGTCGTGTCAAACAAGCGTTTTCGTTTTTTTTTCTTCCACTGTTGCTTCCCCCGCTGTTGTTCTGACCGCAGGACAAATCCCAAAGTGTTGGATCTATGGCTGTTCTTTCTGTTCATCCCTATTTTCTTTCTTGCTACGCCCAGCCCTCCTCTCGTTACCCATGGAGCTGATGTGAACTGACCTGATCTTTTCTGTCTCCTTCTCCTCTCTGGCTGCAGAACGTGCCAACCTGTCTTAGGCTCAGCTCGGAGAGGCTGTTTACCTAAAAGCAATTCTCTGTACGAGGAAAGGTCACCTCACAACCCTGTCACTACTCTCTCCATCTCTCTTTTTTTCTCTCTCTGCTCTTCTCTCTCCTCTTCTCCCCTCTTTCTCTTCTTTGTCTGTCTGTCTGTCTGTCTGTCTGTCTGTCTGTCTGTCTGTCTGTCTGTCTGTCTGTCTGTCTGTCTGTCTGTCTGTCTGTCTCTCTTTCTCGTCTATCCCTGCTATTGGCCTCGGTCGACAGGTGGTTATAGCTGGCAGACAGACAGACAGACAGACAGATAACCAGACGCACAGACAGACGCACAGACAGACAGACAGACAGACAGACAGACAGACAGACAGACAGACAGGAAGATAGACAGACAGATAACCAGGCGCACAGACAGGCCTGAGGTAGAGGAACTGATAAGCCCTCTCCCGTGGAAGTTAACCTTAGAGGGCTCAGCTGTGGCTGGATAAGGACTCTGGTTTAAGACTGGTCATGTGATGGCGAGAGAATATGTTAGCCTACAGGTTATTACAGAGCCGATCATAGATAGACTTAGCCTTTAGCCTCTCCTCTCCTCTCCCCCCCCCCCCCCCCCCCCCCCCCCCCCCCCCCCCCCCCCCCCCCCCCCCCCCCCCCCCCCCCCCCCCCCCCCCCTCTCCTCTCCTCCCCTGTGTGCATCGTCGCCGTGACAACATCACCACTTCACCTATGGTGCCGTTGAGTGGTCACCCTGTCGGTGTCCGCACTGTGACCTCCTCAGCCTCGCCTGAGACCAGTGGCACGGCGCCAACAGAAAAAAGAGAGAAAAAGAGAAAAGAAAAAAGAGGGAACAAGAGGATATTTCAACTGATCCTCTGCTCTAGTGTTGAAAAGAAAAGAGATCCCGTTCATCTGGACGAGTCTGCGTTGCTCCCGAGCTGAACAGAATCAAGACGCCGGTCTTTCAATGGCGTTTCTTCTTTTCATCCCCGCTCGGAGGACAGAATTGCCAGGGAGATATTTCCGTGCGCCGGGTCATCCTGTAAGCGTTCCCGGGTCAGCGCCATTGAGCAGGAGCAGAACAGGACAGAAGTTCAGGAACAGAGGTGGCGAACCAGAGTGAATCTTTCAGTCCACGACCACCTCTGCCTCCAGGCTTAAAGTACTGTAATGGTAACCGTGGCCACGTCTCCATGGGCTGAGGGCCATGAGACCTCCGCAGGGACAGATTCTCTTTGATTGGCCTGTTGGTAGGAGGTGTTTAGTGGCGAGGAGAGGGGGGGCAAGGAGAGAGATATGAAAAGATGGATGAATCAACAAAGGGAGAGATGGATAGAGAGATAAAAGGAAAACAAACAGAGAGAGGGAATGATAGGGCTGATGTCGAAAGTGTGTGTGTGTGTGTGGGGGGGGGGGGGGGGGGGGGGGGAGAGAACAAAAGAACAACTGAGTAAACAAGAAATAGAGAGAGTGGAAAGAAAGAGAGAAACAGAGATAGAGAGAGACAGAGAGATACAACGACTGAGAGTGAGAGAGAGAGAGAGAGACAGACAAAGAGAGAGGAAGCCAATTAAGCGTGTTGAAACGAATTGAGAGAGAGGGAGAGATGGTCTTGTGTTCTGTTATCCTTTCTCCTCTGTCTTCTTGGTCTCCCTTCAGCAGCAGCTCAAAGCAATCTTCACTTTTTACAAACAGAGCTGTTGTTTACTCTATCACATTTCAGATCCAGCGTCCTGCTGTGTTAGTTTGTTTATGGGGGTATGTGTTCTTCTTGTTGTTGTTGTTGTTTACGGTTCTTACGGTCACGGGGTCCACCCTGGAAATCAATCCATCTGTCTGTCCGCTTATCTCCTCACATAGGGTGTGCGCGTGTGTGCGTGCTTCTGTGCGTGTGTGTGAGTGTGCGTGTGTGTGTGTGAGCGTGTGCAGCTGGACGGTGGCGTGGAAGGTGACCTTTTTCTCGTCCGTCTGGAATCCGTCTCAGCAGAATCCATATGTTCCTCCATATAACTCCTAGACATGGAGCCCCCCCCCCCCCCCCACACACACACACACACACACACTCCCCAAGGTTATGACTCCTAGACATGGAGCTCTGTGTCAATCATGCTCCGTGGACCCCATGTGACCAGGGTAAACAGGTGTTGGTGACTCTTTTTGTTTTTATTATTTTTATTTTTATCCAAACTCCTGCATAGATTTTTCCTTATCTAGCGCTCTACTGCGCCCCCCCCCCACACACACACACACACTCCCCAAGGTTATCTCCAGCGCCAAAACTTCTTAGCCAACCAAAACAAATTTGAATAAAGCCCCTGAATAATGTCTCCCTTAACACCTCCAACACCATACATATCGTGTGTGTGTATATGTATGGGTGTGTGTGTGTGTGTGTGTGTGCGTGTGTGTGTGTGTATGTGTGTGTGTGTGTAAGGACAGACACTTTTAACACATGTATGGCCGTGTGTGTGTGTGTGTGTGTGTGTGAGGTGTTATTCTGAGGCAGTGAAACACACACACACACACACAGACATACACAAACACACCTCGACTAAACCCCTGCTACCCTAGAGACAGAGTCAAGGTGTGTGTGTGTGTGTGTGCGTGCGTGCGTGCATAGAAATTCCGCAACAGCGTGCGTGTGTGTGTGTGTGTGTGTGTGTGCAGCTCCGTGGTTAGAGCCCCCCCATGGACTCCCGGCCCCTCCGGCCCTGTTTGAACATTTGTTCCTCAGCGGGAAATGGCCCGCCCTCCCGCTATCTCCCCAGCCAATCACGTTCTCCCGGGGGACACGCTCATTAGCATACAGACTCAGACAGAACTTTTTTTAGTCGAGTTTATGTAAAGTATCTAGCAGTCATCTCTCTCTCTCATACAATTCAAACAGCCGTTCTGAGGAATAACATGCTCATTGTTTTTTTTTTGGGGGGGGGGGGGGGAATTCAAAACTGTTTTCCCCTGTCACCCTATCCCACTTTCATTGCCGTCCAGAAGTTCTTACCTCTCTGCATAACTCCGTCTCTGAATCCGATGAAAGGCAGAGCTCGGGTGTCCGTCACGGTGCAGTGTGTTACTGTGTTACCGTGTGTGTGTGTGTGTGTGTGTGTGTGGGTCCGCCGGTCCTCCAGAGCTCTGTGGATATCCTCGCCCTATTAATACCCATCACTTCCTGGGGGCCGCTAGGCCAACCCGGGCCAAGTTTTTACCCAGAGATAGGGCCCTCTGGCTTGGGGAGATCAGCCGGATCAGTCCCCCTCCCACCCCCCCCACCCCCGCCCCCGCCCCCAGCAGGGTGATCACCCCCTCTACGCGTGTCGTCAAAGCAACGGCGGCGGGCGTGCGCCGGGAAGGGGATGAAGAAGAGGGGGCACAAAGCATCATGGGAGGTAATCTCCCTGGGGTTTCATTAATGCTTATCGGGCCCGAGAGAAGATTGGTGGGCTTTCAGCGTACAGCCTTTCTTCTTTCCATCTTTCTTTCTGTCGCCCTCTGTCTCGCCCCCTCCCATTTTCTCACTTTCCCTCTCTCGCTCTCTCTGTCTCTCTCTCCACCACTCTTTCTCTCTCACAAACACACACACACACACACACACACACACACACACACACACACACACACACACACACACACAACTTTCTCTCGCTCTCTCTCTCTCTCTCTCTCTCTCTCTCTCTCTCTCTCTCTCTCTCTCTCTCTCTCGCTCTCTCTCTCTCTCTTTATTTCCCCCCCCTCCCTTCTCGCCTCCTTTCTCTTCTTTCGCGAGTGCTTTTTCTTTCCATTCTTCTTCCACTCCACCTTTTGAATGAAAGGGAATCCGTATCCAGTGAAGAACTTTCAGGATAAAGGGGAATTCAATCCGACTTCTATTCGACAGGGAAACGGCCCTTTAGATAAGCTGTAGAATAGGATGATGCCCCCCCCTGCCTCTCAATCCCCCCAAACAGTAGTGAGACATCATATTGTAAGTTTTCTTTTTTTTAAGTCACAATTGACAAAGCTTGGGTCATTGAGAGCAAGTGAAGGCCAAAACTAAAGTTCAAAATCCTTGCAAATGCCTTGAACAACTTCCTGCATGCTAACTGACACAACAGCACAGCGAAATCAAGCGACCAAAACAGCAAGTCACCTTTATTTCACACAGTTCCGTCGGAGACAGAGGGTGGTGTCCGGGATTTCCTGAATTAGCAGAAGTCCCATCGACACACAGACAGCTCTGAAGGTCACTTGGATAAAATGTCAGACAAATCAATGGGACTCCATTTTCTTCAGAAGCAGGTGGATGATTACCAACAGCTGTGGAGTACTGGCAGACAGCTACTTCCTGTGAGACGTAGTGTGTGTACTGGCAGACAGCTACTTCCTGTGAGACGTAGTGTGTGTACTGGCAGACATCTCACTTCCTGTGAGACGTAGTGTGTGTACTGGCAGACAGCTACTTCCTGTGAGACGTAGTGTGTGCCAAAGTTAGATGGACTGAAGCCCTCAAAAGGGCAGGCCAACCGTTTGTATCTGTGTTTTAGAATGACAGTGTTTAATCAGTGGTCAGCCGCTGTATCAAACAGGTTGTTTTTGGTAGGTTGTTCTGATGCTGCCATTGACTGCAGGTGCAATGACACCCCCCCCCCCCCCCCCTTCACCCCACACCACCACCACCACCCACCACCTAATGAAATAAAATGAATATCCTTTTGTTTATTCCGGATGACCAGCGCCATAGTCTGTTCTATCCATCCTAGATCTATCTCTTCACCGGTCTGTTCCATCCATCCTAGATTTATCTCTCCACCGGTCTGTTCCATCCATCCTAGATCTATCTCTCCACCGGTCTGTTCTATCCATCCTAGATCTATCTCTCCACCGGTCTGTTCCATCCATCCTAGATCGATCTCTCCACCGGTCTGTTCTATCCATCCTAGATCTATCTCTCCACCGGTCTGTTCTATCCATCCTAGATCTATCTCTTCACAGGTCTGTTCCATCCATCCTAGATCTATCTCTCCACCGGTCTGTTCTATCCATCCTAGATCTATCTCTTCACCGGTCTGTTCTAGCCATCCTAGATCTATCTCCTCACCGGTCTGTTCTATCCATCCTAGATCTATCTCTTCACCGGTCTGTTCTATCCATCCTAGATCTATCTCTCCACCGGTCTGTTCTATCCATCCTAGATCTATCTCTTCACCGGTCTGTTCTATCCATCCTAGATCTATCTCTTCACCGGTCTGTTCCATCCATCCTAGATCTATCTCTTCACCGGTCTGTTCCATCCATCCTAGATCTATCTCTTCACCGGTCTGTTCCATCCATCCTAGATCTATCTCTTCACCGGTCTGTTCCATCCATCCTAGATCTATCTCTTCACCGGTCTGTTCCATCCATCCTAGATCTATCTCTCCACCGGTCTGTTCTATCCAGCCCAGATCTATCTCTCCCCCAGCCTGGTCTAGTACGACTGAGATAATATCAGCCGTCATGGTTTGGTTTGTCCTCATGGTCCAATCCCTCGTGGACCATTTCAGTATCTGGCCGTCCAGAGATCTCCCTGTCATCTTGGACAGATAGGGGCTTTGTACAAAGCACGCAGGTCAGCGTGATCCTAGGAGACTGGCCGTGGCGGAGAAATAACTTCAGACGGCTGCCGCGCGTTCCCAAACACATTCCGGAAGGTTCCGTGGGGATCGGCAGGCGTTTCATCTTCCTCCAGACTCCTGTTCCCCTGTCGCTTATTGTCTCAGGTTGTCCATCAGAGAGAGAGAGAGTGTGTGTGTGTGTGTGTGTGTGTGTGTGTGTGGGTGTTTGTGTGTGTGTGTGTGTGTGTGTGTGGGGGGGGGGGGGGGGTTGTGTGTGCGTGTGTGCGTGTGTGTGTTGGTGAGAGAGAGTGAAACCCATGAAAGGCCAGCATGTGGTTTTACGTGATTGGTTGAGACAGTATTTTTAGGTGTGTGACGTTATGTCACCTCCTCCCCACTGTGTGTGTGTGTGTGTGTGTGTATGTATGCGTGTGTGTGTGTGTGTGTGTGTGTGTGTGTGTGTGTGTGTGTGTGTGTGTGTGTGTGTGTGTTCAGTAACTAACTAGGTTACCATGGATCACAGCATGGACACGTTTTCATTTTCCATCCCTCTCTATGACAAGGAGAACTGGAGTGGAGCGTGTCGCGGATTTTTTATGTCTCCGCACTCCAGTGAGATCGAAATAATGAAATACTTTGAGAGATAACGTCCGCTTGCTTTTAGTGGTTTTAATGGAGATGATTAAAAAGGTAACAGAGTTATACAATATATCAATTTCAAAGTAACAAAATAAAACTGATCAGATAAAAAGAAAACCCTAACTGCAGTCTAAAGTCATACAAAAAAATGAGGATGTATAACTGGTGTGCACAAAATCACAACACCCGCTAATGTCCCTTATATACACACTTCCTTAGGAATGTTGATTAGTGCAATTGCAGTCAGCATCTCCTGTCTTTCGGACCTTCCTAGATCAAAGAGTTTATTGCACAGGGCAATAAATAATGCCATCTGGCTGACCGGTCCTAAAGTCTAACATCTTATTTTACCTAAACAGGAAATGGCTAAGCCCTTTATGATGACTGTTAGGTGAAGAGATTAGCCCCAGGGGTTCAATCTAACTAACAAAGGGGAACTTTGTTTAAACTCATAGGAAAAACACAGAGTAACATTTCATAGTTAAGGCTAAATTACACGTTCCCCATCACAAGAGGACGATCAATAAGACACACACACACACACGCGCACACACACACACACACACACACACACACACACACACACACACACACACACACACACACACACACACACACACACACACGCACACACACACACCTGCAAATAATTTCTGACAACACGTGCCTTCATTAGAACTCACACAAACAATCAAACAAACACAAACAATACATCACACACACACATACACACCACACACACACACCCACACACACTCACAAACTGACCCCCCTACACCCCCCCCCCCCCCCCAACACACACACACACCCCATTACACACTCACTGACCCCCCTACACCCCCCCCCCACCCCCACCACACACACACACACCCCATTTCACACTCACTGACCACACACCCCTCAACCCGTCTGTGTGAAGCAGCGTGTTAGGACACCCTGCCATTCTTTTATCCCGCTCTCCCCCGGAGCGGCTGCTCCTCCTGTTATCTTTGTCAAATTAATCTCGAAAAACAACGTATTAGCGGTGGCGGCGGCGACAGGGGCCCGGGGGGGTGGGGTGGGGGGGGGGGGGGTGGGGTGGGGTGGGGTGGGGTGGGGGGGCGAGCGAGGCGGACCCCCAGAGGAGTACCGTGGGCGCTCGGTGCACCAACAGGATATGAGAGCTCTGATTATCTGCACGCCAGTGTTTGCTAAGATGAGCGTGGAGCGCCTCGGCTTCTTAGACCCTAGAGCCCAGGGCAAAGGTTAGTGGAGGCATTCAGCCGGAGCCGCTGTGTGCGTGTGTGTGTGTGTGTGTGTGTGTGTGTGTGTGTGTGTGCGTGTGTGTGTGATATCCGTTAGCTGACAGGTGAGTTAGGGTAATTCGAGTTTCATGAGCTTAAGCAGGAGAAAGAGGGGGATAGGGAGGAAGAGTACAGAGGATGGGATGAAGATGGAAAAGAGGATGATGATGGAGGTGGGGTGGAGGAGGGGGCGCAGGATTATAGATGGAGGGGGGGAGGATGAAGATGGAGGGGAGGAGGATGAAGATGAGGGGCAGGTTGATGATGGAGGGGGGGCAGGATGATGATGGGGGAGCAGGATGAAGATGGAGGGGGGGCAAGATGATGATGGGGGGGCAGGATGAAGATGGAGGGGGGGCAAGATGATGATGGGGGGTCAGGATTATGATGGAGGGGGGGGGGGCAGGATGAAGATGGAGGGGGGGCAGGATGAAGATGGAGGGGGGCAGGATGATGATGGAGGGGGTCAGGATGAAGATGGAGGGGGGCAGGATGATGATGGAGGGGGGGCAGGATGAAGATGGAGGGGGGCAGGATGATGATGGAGGGGGGGCAGGATGAAGATGGAGGGGGGTGGGGGGCATGTATGTGTGTGTGTGTGTGTGTGTGTGTGTGTGTGTGTGTGAGAGAGAGTGTGTGTCTTGCAATTAAAATTCGTGTAGGAATGTGTGAAGTTGTGTGAGACAGGACGCACCATTTGCATATTTATGTGTGTGTGAGAGAGAGAGAGAGAGAGAGAGTGTATGTGTTAGTCTGCATAGATATTAGCTCTGTCCTCTACCTCCCCCCTCACTTTTATTTCAACTCCATCCCTCCATCCCTTAAGTATCCCCTTTTACCCTTTCTCTCTTTCTCTCTCTCCATCCCCTCTTTTCTCTCTCCCTCTCCTTGTCTCTCTGCTCTCTCCTCTCTCTCTCTTCTTTCTTCCTACATCCCCTCCTCTCTGTTCCCTCCCCTACCTCCCTCTCTCCCTCTGCTCTCTCTCTCTCTCTCTCTCTCTCTCTCTCTCTCTCTCTCTCCCCCCCCCCCCCCCCCCCCCCCCCCCCCCCCCCCCCCCTCTCTCTGTCCATCCCCTCTGCTCTTCAGAAACAGATGTCCCTGCGACCTGGCTCCATTACCCATGCTCCTTTGGGGCATAACTCAGCCGCTTCGCGCCATCCTTCGTCTCAGAGTCGTCCCCCCGCCCTCCCCCCCCCCAACCATCCGGACCCCGGCTTGCCCCCGTCCCTTTGCCCAGGCGAGGGGCTCTCTGAGCGGGCTCAGGGCACCGTGGACCACCAGGGCAGCCTGCCAAGACTGGAGCAGCCAGCCCATAACTCCTGGGCTTGGCAGAGAAGTGGAGAGGAGAGGAGAGGAGAGGAGAGGAGAGGAGAGGAGAGGAGAGGAGAGGAGAGGAGAGGAGAGGAGAGGAGAGAGAGAGAGGAGAGAGAGGAGAGGAGAAGAGAGGAGAGGAGAGGAGAGGAAAGGAGAGGAGAAAAGAAGAGAGGAGAGGAGAGGAGAGGAGAGGAGAGGAGAGGAGAGGAGAGGAGAGGAGAGGAGAGGAGAGGCATTTTCTTGCTCCCAACCTCTCTTTCCCCTCTCTCTCCCCAGCCATTTCTCTTTCACTCTGCTCTTCTCCCCCCCTCTCCCTTTCTCCCCCCTTCTATCTCCTCCCCCCCCACTCTACCTCCCTCTCTTTCTCTATCCCCCTCTCTCACCCTACCTCCCCCTCTTTCTCTATCCCCCTCTCTCACCCTACCTCCCTCTCTTTCTCCTGGCAGAGTGACATTGAGAGGCTCAGATGGTGACTCCTGCCCGTTGTCTCGAAAGGAAATCCTCGATGAGACACGTCTATTCTAGTTTTTGTATTTCTATTCTGAGAGAGACTGTGAACAGAATGACAATGGTGTCAAAGGAAGGTCTTTCACCTGGAAAGACAAAAAGAAAAGAAAAAAAAGTTAAGAAGAAAGAGAGGCCCCACAGAGTTGATTTTGACCAGACGTCCGTTTAGGGAGTTTCTCGTTGAACGTTTTCCATCGGGGAAAAGACAAAAAGAATTGCACTATGGGTAGTTTTATCGCTTTACTTCCTTCCTCCCTTTTCTTCTTCTGCGTTTCATCCTGGTTGTGTCTCCTGTGGGGGAACCACCTATTGTTTAGACACCAGGTTGTTTTTCTTTCCATCTAATAGACTGCATATAATTATATACTGTATATTATAATTCTCCTTCCATCTTTAATGCCTTGGAATAGCGGAGTGAATTCACTTTATGAAAGGTCCTTATCCAATTAGGGATTTCTATGGTTAATCTCGAGTAAATGACTGGAGTCGTAAATGGTCTCCATGGCATTGATGTTGTCATTGTTGTTTTTCTTGGCGAGCAGCGTTTACACGCTCTGATAATAGGATGCTGCTTTTTTCTGTTCTCTCTCTCTTCCTATCTTACGTTTCTTTCAGTGGCTCACGCATCAGGTAATTCTGTAAATGGTAAATAAATGACAGAGGTGTATCTGCACACACACACACACACACACACACATACACACACACACACACACACACCTCCACATGCACACACTCACACACACAGGTTCTTACACTAACACACAGGTTCATTCACTAACACACAGAGACACACACACAGGTTCTTACACTAACACACAGAGACACACTAACACACACACACACACACACCTCCACATGCACACACACCTACACACACACACTCACACACTCACACACCTACACACCTACACACACACACACACACACACACACACACACACACACACACACACACACACACACACATACACACACACAGGTTCACAGGGTGCTCTCTTGTTGTTCTTTCTACATGGCCCCCAGGCTTTATGGGCTATGTTATGTCATGTCTCAAATTGCAGCGGATAATCTTAGAGGTTGGAGGAGGATGTCACATGGCCTCTTCCTCATCCCCCCCATCCCTCCATCACTCCATCCTTTCCTCTTTCCAATTCCTTCCTATTTCCACAGGTTTACCACCCTCCGTTAGCAACCGGCCGGCAGACAGACAGGCAGACAGACAGACAGACAGACAGACAGACAGACAGACAGACAGACAGACACACACACAGTCTTTCTGTGTGTGTGTGTGTGTGTGTGTGTGTGTGTGTGTGTGTGTGTGTGTGTGTGTCTACTTTTAATCAAACGTCTAATCGTTCAGTTCTCTTCCATTTATCTCTCTGGGAGAGCGTTCACATGTCACTTCCTGTCGTCCACAGAGACCAGCAGAGAAACACAAGGCTCCAGCTCTGCCTTCCCTCTCTCTGGTCAACTCAACGTGACGGAGCAAATGATCCAATTAAGTGTTCTGGTGGCTAGGTCGTCCCTGGGGATGGAGGTGTGTGTGTGTGTGTGTGTGTGTGTGTGTGTGTGTGTGTGTGTGTTGACTCTCACTTGAGCTTTGACTGAGTCGATCTGATTATCACACAACTAAAAAGGCATGACTTAATGGCTGGCCGGCTGGCTGACTGGCTGACTGGCTGACTGACTGGCTGGCTGGCTGACTGACTGGCTGACTGGCTGACTGACTGTTTGACTGACTGACTGACAGTTTTAGGGTACTAAACTATAAACACAAAAACAAAAACACTCTCTCACTCTGCATCTGGCAGCAGTTCTCACTCTTTCCTCACTCATGCTTTACATCTCACTCTTTCTTGCTCTCTCTCCACCTCCTTCACCTTCTCCACCTATTTCTCACCAACTCTCTCTCTGTCCATCCCTCTCTCTCTATCTCTCTCTGTCCATCTCTCTCTCTCTCTCCTTCTCTCTCTCTCTCTCTCTCTCTCTCTCTCTCTCTCTCTCTCTCTCTCTCTCTCTCTCTCTCTCTCTCTCTCTCTTTCTCTCCACCCCCCCTCTCTCTCTCCACCTCTCTCTCCATCGCTCTCTCTTTCTCTCCCCCTTTCTCTCTTCCTCTCACTCTCTCTCTCCACCTCTTTCACATCTTCCATCTATTTCTCCCTCTCTCTCTCTTTTCCTCTGCAGTGTTAGATCTCTCCGCGCTCAGTGTTGCTATGAGTGTGTTACCGCACAGAGGCAGCCAGACTGCCGTGTAGTCCATGGCCTCTCTCGTACATTTCAGAAAGTGTATTGACCCGCAAAGATTACCGCAAAGGTCACAAATCCTGCCAGAACACCACACACACACACACACACACACACACACTCACACACACACACACTCACACAGCCCGCGCCATTGGAGAGTTTTTTTTCTCTTCAAAACGACGGTACCATCACGCTGTGCGTCTGGAATAGATTCCTTCTGTTGAAGTTGGCGGAGTTTGTTGCGCGATGGGTTTTCGTTGCCGCGGTTTCGGCAGGGCTTGCCAAGCACGCGGCGGTGAGGAGAGCCGGCGACAGGACTGTTTTAGCTGAGTAACGCGATCTGTCAGTGGCTCTGGCCTCCAGTACCGGGCCCACTGATAGGCTGCATGCTGAATGGGCCAATCTGTCACCTCAAAACGTCAATTTAGCGGTGTTCTCCCTTGACAGCTCTACAACTCTCCCTCTGTCTTTCTCTCACCCTATCTATCATTATCTCTTTCTTTCTCTCCATATCTATCCATCTGTCTCTCTCTCTTTCTCTCCCTATCTATCCATCTGTCTCTCTCTTTCTTCTTA
>CM030174.1:32194002-32196502 GCA_017639675.1 Aplochiton taeniatus | reverse complement strand
AAAGGACTCTTTGACCTAGGGAGGTCCGAGAGATAAGAGATGCTGACTGCAATTGCACTAATCGACATTCCTAAGGAAACGTGTATATAAGGGACGTTAGGGGGATTGTGATTTTGTGCGCACCAGTTATACATCCTCATTTTTGTATGACTTTAGGCTGCAGCTAGGATTTTCTTTTATCTGATCAGTTTTATTGTGTTACTTTGTAGTTGATATATTGTATAGCAACTCTGTTACTTTTTTACTCATCTCCATTAAAACCACTAAAAGCAAGCGGACGTTATTTCTCAAAGTATTTCATTATTTCGATCTCACTGGAGTGCGGAGACATAGAAATTCCGTAACAGCGTGCGCGCGGTAAGTGTGTGCGTGTGCTGCCTTTTCCTCTTTGCCTTGCAGGGGTAAACCTATGCCAACGCCTATTCTCCCTCACATCTCCCCTGGTCACCCAGAAAGCCTTTTCTTGTTTGTTTTCCATTCAAACACGCCCTCGAGAATCTCCATCTGTGACCTTGAAGCCTCCTTTCAATCTCTCTTCAACACTGTGGCTGCCACAATGGGGCCCATCAATACACACGATTTCATATCAATGCGGACGGACTCCTTTTCAACCTGTGTCATCCATAAATATCCTCTCTAGTTTTGACTTTTGTTGTTTTGTGTAGCACTTACTGTTTTGAATATGTAAGCCAGGGGATTCGATATTGATGTGTGAGGATGTGGAAAGGTTGTAAAAATGATTAAGGCCTAGAAATGAGCAGAACCTTTGCTTCTATTTTCCTTGAGAAAATGGAGTGAGGTAGAGAGTAGTGACACACAAACACACACACACACACACACACACACACACACACACACACACACACACACACACACACACACACACACACACACACACACACACACACACCTGCACATGCACATACAAACTCACACACACACATATACTTGCACAGGCACATACAAACACACACACAATACATACACACACCAATATGTCCGGGCAGCATTTGCGAGTTTGGATTGCCCTCCATGCGTTGTGTTCTCCTACTCAAGTGCCAGTGTGTGGCTCTGAGTCGGGGTCTGTATGGATCCTGGCTCTGGTGTGTGTGTCTGGATCGTGGTCTGGGCTCTGGTTCTGGGTCTTGATCTTGGTCCTGGCCCTGGTTCTGGGCTCTGGCTCTGGGTCTTGATCTTGGTCCTGGTCCTGGTTCTGGCCATGGCTCTGGGTCTGGATCTTGGTTCCGGCCCTGGCGCTAGGTTTGGATCTTGGTTCTGGTGTTTCAGACTGCTTTTCAATTCTGGCCCTGGCTCAGTTCTGGTGGTGGGGAGGGTCTGGGCCAGACTCTGGTGTTTCAGTGTGGCTCTGGCTCTGGGTCTGGCTCTAATTTCTGGTGGTGGTGGTGGTGGTGGTGGTGGTGGGGGGGTGGGGGGGGGGGGGGGGGCGGGGGGGGGGGGGGGGGGGGCTGGGGGGCGGGGGCGGCGTTGGGGGGGACTGGGCTTTGACCTGACCTGACGTATCGATCCACCTTATTAATAATCAGTTCTGATTGGCTGACTGACTAAATTACTGCCAGAGAGCACACACACACACGCACACACACACACACACACCATTTTGAGGTAGTTTCAGGGTCTTCATCCAATCCACTGTCTTGCCTATGTTTTGAGCGGGCAAAAAAAACGAGAAGAAACTCTCTGCTGACCTTGGTGAAGATTCAAAAAAATGAAGACCACCGTGGCAACATGCTGCTATGGTAACCAGGTCATCACGAGGTCATGGGGCCTGCCATATACACAGAGCCGTCACCGAAAGCATTCCGGACTCCTGGCTCCATTCCCGCTTCTTGCTTCCCAGATAATGGGATCAGGTCCATGCCAACACGTCCGCCAGCAGCCCACTGCACACGCCACACACACGTCTAATTTAATACACGACCCCCCCCCGCCAGCAGCCCACTGCACACGCCACACACACGTCTAATTTAATACACGACCCCGCCCGCCAGCAGCGCCGTCACACCATTACGATGTTAGTGGCTTCACCATGCGGCTCCTTCCCTATTGTAATGGGATGTGTGTTTTATGGGGTGAGTGTGTGTGTGTGTGTGTGTGTTTTATGGGGTGAGTGTGTGTGTGTGTGTGTGTGTGGCGAATGTTTGCGTGTTTGTGTGTTCACATTGTTAGCTCAATGCTTGTATGTTTAGTTTTTCCCTGTGTGTGTGTGTGTGTGTGTGTGTGTGTGTGTGTGTGTGTGTGTGTGTGTGTGATACTTGCAGGCTGACCCCGAGTGTCGGAGCCTCGTCTCTAAGCCCCTAAACCCCCCACGCCCTGTGGTTATTATCAGCTCCTTGGCAGACCGCTCCTGTCATGG
The DNA here is from genome assembly GCA_017639675.1 of Aplochiton taeniatus. Lineage (NCBI taxonomy): Eukaryota > Metazoa > Chordata > Actinopteri > Galaxiiformes > Galaxiidae > Aplochiton > Aplochiton taeniatus. Next base: position 32,194,128 of record CM030174.1, on the reverse strand, counting down.
AGGCTGTCAAATATGTTGACGACCAACGATGGCTCTCAAATTCAATCTCCTCCATCTCCACAGACAGATATGTACAGTATGTGTGTGTGTGTCGGTGTGTGTGTGAGAGTGTGTGGGTGTGAATAC
>CM030174.1:32181502-32184002 GCA_017639675.1 Aplochiton taeniatus | reverse complement strand
CAGATATGAGGCTAGATATGAACCTAGATATGAGGCCAGATATGAGGCCAGATATGAGGCTAGATATGAGGCCAGATATGAGGCCAGATATGTGAAACTCGTTCAAGGTTGTACGCTTCCATAACGCTGATCAGTGAGAGAAAATACGTGTTTTGTATGAGATCTCACTAGTTCTTGGCCAAAGTATATGCATGGTTCAGATATTTCTGAATTGTCTACGCCAAATGCAATCTTGTGGGTGCTGCTGTTGTCTCAGCAGTTTTCCAGTCACTTCATTGTTGATCTGTGACAAACTGCAGAAAACAAAAAATATTCTCGATATGTCAAATGTTCTTCCCTTGAAGCGTGATTGGAATGCCAAATCAAAGCAAAAGGTAGCCAACCCGCAATAAAACTAGAAGGAAACAGCTGGATGACGAAACAGTTGAATTTGAAATGTATAATTGGAAAAACAAGAACAAAAGGCTCACGCCTTTATTACTGCCTTCCTCAGAGCGTTTGACGTGAGTAAGCACCTATATACAAACATATGTATATATATATATATATATATATATATATATATATATATAGCGGAAGTAATCATAACAGCTGGGTTGAAGGAAGTGATAGATCAGCCAATCACAATCCCACTAGATCTGAATGCAAACTGCCAATCACCTTCCTATGTCACAAACTGATATGCTGATATTCTATGCCGAGAGCAGGTACAATTGCTGAATGATGATGATGAGGCTCAAGTAAGGTTAATCCAGATAAGGTTTATTAGGGTTGATCCCAGTGCATTGCAGTTCATACACAGAGTAGTGGTCTGAACACAGGGCCACCAAGCAAGAAGAAGAGGAGTGAGTTCTTTGTCCCCTTCCCATTATATACTCAGAGAATAACAAGTCAGCTTACATATATGGTTCATATCACTTCAATTATGGGGTCACAACCCCCTAATTATCAATTATACTTGTCATTTCCTCTTGACCTATGACCTGTGTCACACAATGCATGGGAAACTCAAGGCCCCTGCGACTTCTCAAGTATTCATCCTAACACAAACACAAATTGAAAATCTACAGTTTACAAAGTCTATAAATAATATAGATAATAAAAGACAAAGTGTATATGATCCCGTTAATGAGATGGTTAGGCGCATCTTACATAAGCAGACATAAGCAACTCTGTTTATGACACTCCTTCAATGAAATAATCCATATTTTGAAAAGGAGGGTGAGATGTTGTTTGGGCTACAAGAGTTCTAGCCTAGGAAACATTTGAAACTGAAGTCATCATTCAGGCCCTTAGGTGTCATGGAGTTCAGTTTATGTATCCAGAACACTTCTCCCTGAGACCGTTTTTTTCCTGAAACATCTCCATCTTGTAACTCTTTCGATGCCACCAAATTTCAGTGAAGAAGGTGAACCCTGGTTAGCTTCGGCATAATCCATATTGACTGTACACATCGCTGTTTCGCGCTGTGATATTTGTTGTTGAAGGAGCCGTTTGGTTTGGGCCGCTGGAATGGAATGGAATCGGAATGGCCTCGCGTACTGTGTGACACATGGCTCTATCCGACCCTTAATCCTGGCTTTGAACCTTCTATTGGAATCTCGTTGAGGTGTAATTTAGACTCAACAAACCCTTGACTGGCATGTTGAGTAATCATATAGCCATTATGAAGAGATTCCTTTAATTAAATTATTACTATTATTATTATGCCGCATGGGCTGTCTTTGTACAGGGGAAATGTTGTATATATTTTGTTTCAAGGAAATCTAGTTCTCAAGTGAGACATTATGAAAGCTATTAACTAAGTGACAACCACCTTTAGAGTGTGTGTGCTTCTCACAAGTAGCTCTTTCATTGGAGCAGGTCGGGTGTAAAATTGAAAATAATTACTGTTCGACACCTAGGTGCTTCGTTAACCTGTAGCCTCTGTCAATAGCTATTCTTTCTCTTGCAAAGAAAAGGTGAAGCTAGCGCTACTTAACAGACACGGAGAAAGCAGCCTCCTGGGCTTCCTGGGTTCAACTCACATACAGTTCTGAAATACCTCTGAAACGAATCAATTCAAGTCTCTCAAATTACCGGTGGTTGTTGGGAAATGTAGTTGGGAGTTGTTTGGTGTCGAAAGTTAGCGTATTCTCAGCCTTTACTTGACAACCTGTTTGCCCTGACGCTGGTTAAGAATGATCTTAGCACTGCTCAGTCCAGCCCAGTAAAGCCTAGTCTAACCTAACCTAGCCAAGCCCAGCCTAGCCTAGCCTAGCCTAGCCTAGCCTAACCTAACCTAACCTAACTTAGCCCAGCCCAGCCTAGCCTAGCCTAGCCCAGCCCAGCCCAGCCCAGCCCAGCCCTGCCCTGCCTTGCCTTGCCTTGCCTTGCCTTGCCTTGCCCAGCCTAGCCCACCCTACCTAACCTAGCCCAGCCCAGCCCAGCCCAGCCCAGCCTAGCCCAACTTAGCTCAGCCCAGCCCAACGTTCTCTGGGGCTATAATTAGCCAGCCGAC